>NW_025561191.1:0-21091 GCF_020424385.1 Procambarus clarkii | reverse complement strand
CTCTATGCTCTTCGTCTCCTACTTTCTCGTTGTCAGTCTTCCTTTGTAGTTGTTGTTGACTCTCGTAGTGCCCTCATGGCTCTCGGGTCCTTTAATCCAGTTCATCCAGTGGTTGTCGAGATCCAGCATTGGCTGTTTCTCGTTCACAGTAAATTTAAGTCGGTTGAGTTTTGTTGGGTTCCCAGCCATATTGGTGTGTCTTTAAATGAGCGTGCGGATGCTGCCGCCAAGGAAGCTGTCCGCTCTTGTCCCATCTCTCGTAAGGGCATTCCGTATTCCGACTTTTACCCGGTTATCCATTCCTCAGTCCTTACCCGTTGGCAGGCTTCTTGGTTGTCTGTTACTGGTAACAAGCTACGTACTCTTAAATGTTGTGTTTCCCCGTGGCAGTCCTCCTTCCACCGTAACCGGCGGTGGGAAACAGCTCTGGCGAGGTTGCGTATTGGCCATACTCGCTTAACCCATGGTCACTTGATGGAGCGCCGCCCTGCTCCTTATTGTCCTAGTTGCATTGTCCCTCTTACGGTCGTGCATGTCCTTCTTGAATGTCCTGACTTCCAGGACGAGCGTATGTCTTGCTTTCCGACCGCCCCTCGCGGTCACCTGTCCCTCGATAGAATTCTTGGTGACTCGGATACTTTTGATATCGTTCGCCTTATGCGTTTTTGTTCTCGTATTGGCATCCTTGGTGATATTTAGCGCCCTCTGATTATTTTGCGTCTTTGATGGTGCTACATAGCCTTCCCGGTTTGGTGCCTTCTTTTGATAATTACTTACTTACTTAACGCTGTAGGACAAGTGTAACGTTGACAACCCTGAAAAGAATGGAAACATCTCGTCGCTGTTTGGAGCTCACAGCAAGTGATCGACGTAGATTCTTTATCTGGTGGTGGTCTAACTCATGCTTTGGTGACATTTTATACATATGTTCTTGTAGAATATTCTATTGCGAACACATTTGTACAAAAATGAATTATGAACATCGAAAATTAAGGTCAGGACAGTGAAAAGAGTATACACTTTTCAGTGTTGCCGCTTGATCCCCAGAAACGCTGAGAGCACTTTGAAATTGAAATTGAAATAAGTTTATTGAGGTAAAATACACACAAAGGGATGAGGTAGCTCAAGCTATTCTCACCCCGTTCAGTACAACGTGTTAGTACATACATAGACACACATCACAAACAATAAACCTGTTACCAAACATTCTGAGAGATAAACATGTACATTTCCTCCTTCACAAGTAGTATGGTATCAGACGTACACACAAATACTTTTATGACCTAGTTATACAGATAATTCAACAAAATATTACAGTCTTGGTGCAAAATTCTTATATCTCTCAAGAATATCATCAACCTTTCCTTTGTGACACATCCAGGCTATTTGCTCAGGAACAGTCCTTATCTCAGTGTTTCTATATACATTAATCAACGGACAATCAAGAACATAATGGGCAAGGGTGTGAGACCTTAACATACCACATAGTTTACACTTCGTGTCATTATCATGAACACCTATCCCATTTTCCCAGTAATATTTGTACCCAAGCCTGAGCCGCATGTACACAGAGTCACTCCAAGCATTTCTCCTTTTACCATAAATGAAATGGGTGTTTTGACTCACATACATGTAGTGTTGCATGGTTAGACTTCTCTCATACATTATCCCTCTCCTCTCCACTCCTGCCTGTGCCTGAATATTTCTGATTTTGCTTCTTATTTGTCTCATTGTGAATTCACATTCAATGTCAACTTGTGGTTTTTATGTGGCACGTTTGGCCAAGGCATCTGCCACCTCGTTGAGCACTATTCCAACATGAGATGGAATCCACATGAATTTCACACTATGACCTTTCAGCTGTATCTCAGTTATTCTTCTCTTACAATCCTCAACTATAGACATGAAGACTGGGTTTCGACTGTTTAAGGACTCCAGTGCTCCTCGGCTATCGACAAATACAAAAACATTTTTGTCGTCATGACGTACTTCCTACAAACACGCCAGAATGGCCTGCAGTTCAGCTTGTGTGGATGATATATAATTACTAAGCCGGAGTTCAATTATCCTGTCCACAGTCCCAAACTCCGTATATTCCCTTATTAGGACACCACACCCTGCCCTGCCATCCTCCACCACCAACCCGTCGCAATATACATGTAAACTGTTGCCTCTTGGTAACCGAGATATCATGCTTCCATACAAACACCGTAATTGTCCCGGTTCATGATGAATCTTTTTCACCTTGAGGGGTACAATTTCGACGTCTATTTTCTGTACTTTCCAGGGAGCAGACATATTACACTGTCGAGAGGGTTTACAGCAGTCAAGTACATCGTATTCCCTGAGGTCATGAGCTAATCCCCTCGTGTAGCGTGTCTCCCTCAGTTTCCTGGAAGTGTGTACGTCACTCAAGCAGGTCTGAACGCTCTCAAACAGCTTATCCCCTCCTTTTCTCCGCATGAAACGAATAGCTGCTCTAGTGTTAATGTCACGGACTCTATCACACACACTCTGTAAATTTAATTCCATTCTCATTATTTCAATCATTGCATTTCTTTGACATCCAAGAATAATCCTCATAGCCTCGTTCTGTATCAGCTCTATTTTTTTAATTCTGCCTTGGCCTGTGTAAGACAAAACGGGTGCTGCGTAGTCTATCAGGGACCGAACAGTGCTTATGTATAACATCCGTAAGATAGGTACCCCAACACCTTTACCAGAAAAATCCAGTGCTTTTAGAGGATGCAGACGGGCTTTACATAAGGTGCTGATATGATTTATTTCAGCATTTTTACTCTCACATGTGTATCCAACATACATGCCCAGATACTTGTACTTCTGAACACGGCTCAGTTCCACACCATTTAGAGTAAGAGAGCACTTTGTGATAGTTAATTTTCAGTTTGCTGACAGAGGGAAAGTGTTTAATTAATTAATTACTAGTATTATTTTTGTAAATACCCATATGTATGTTCTTATATATTAAATGTTCTATATGTTAGCTGGGTTTTGCTCTTGTCCTGGTGAGGCTTCCTGGATAGAGAGTCACGGTTGCAAGTTGGGTTGATAGGTAACATTAACTAGGTAAGGGAGATTTAAGTGATCATCCCACAATAAGAAGAGGGCGGGGAGTCACGGCGGCTCAAAGCGAGTGTGTTCTCATGACAACCAGGCAATGTGAGCTGTACCCCTGAATAAGGTGACGTAGAACCCCCTCTTCAAAAACATGACGCTTACTAAGGTGATCTGCCAACTAATTGCAAGCACTCCAGTGTCCGGTGCTAGTCGACTGACGGCAGCAGTTGTGTGGCTGTCGTAGTTGGTCATATTTTCTGTCAGGGAGTGGTTGGGGTCTCTGTTCGACGGTAAGCTATTATCAGCTTGGTTCAATAGCCAGCATCATTATTGTTGACCTCCCCCCTTGATACTAACCTATCAATTCCTCTGAGAATTTTGTATGTGGTGATTATGTCTCCCCGAGCTCTTCGGTCTTTCAGCGACGTAAGGTGCAGTCACTGCCGGTGGAAAGGCAGCACGCAGCCTTTCCTCATAGCTCATGCCTATTAGTTCTTGGACTAGTCTAGTGGCATTTTTTCCAGCTTCGTCTTGTGCTTGACAAGGTATGGGCGGCATGATGGGGCTGCATACTCCAGGATTGGCCTTACATATTTGGTATACAAGGTTCAGAAGGATTCCTTACACAGATTTCTGAAGGCAGTTCTGATGTTAGCCAGCATCGCATACGCTGCCGATTTTATTCTTTTGATGATGGTTTCAGGAGACAGGTTTGGCGTGAGATCAACGTCTAGATCTTTCTCTCTGTCCGTTTCGTGAAGGACTCCATCTCCCATTTAGTATCCAGTGTCTAGTCTCCTATTTCCTCCTAGTTTCATCACCTTTTTAATTTAATTGGGTTGAACTTTAATAGCTATTTGTCGCATTATTCCTTCAGTTTGTCTAGGTCATCTTTTAGCCTTATACTATCTTGTCTTAATCCTCCTCATAATTTTTGCATTATCAGAAAACATTGAGAGGAACGCGTCTATTCCCTCTGGCAGATCATTTACATATATCAGAAACAGTATAGGTCCGAATGACTGAACCCTGGGATTCCACTGGTGACGCCTCGCCACTTCGAGACCTCTTCCCTCACAGTGACTCGCGGTCTTCGGTTGCTTCGGTACTCCCTTATCCAGTGGAGTACCTTCCCTTTCACTCCCGCCAGCATCTTCAGCTTGTGCACTAATCTCTTATATGGTACTGTGTCAAAGACTTTCTCGCAATCCAAGAATATGCAGTCTGCCCAGCCCTCTCTTTCTTGCCTGATTTTTATTGCCTGTTAATAGAGTTCAATTAATCCTGTGAGGCATGATTTGCCATCCCTGAACCCATGCTGATGTTGTGATACAAAGTGTTCTGCTCCAGATGTTCCACTAGCTTTTTGTGCACAATCTTCTCCATCATCTTGCATGGTATGTAAGTTAGTGACACTTGCCAGTAGTTTTGTGTGTGTGTGTGTGTGTGTGTGTGTGTGTGTGTGTGTGTGTGTGTGTGTGTGTGTGTGTGTGTCCTCTCTCTCTTTTTTTATTTTCGTTAACTATATACTTGTCAGCTGTCACAGCTTCCTCCTGTGTCCCCCTCGTGCATGTACCACCCGCATTAAATAATCCATCCTTGTCTACCCTGTCAATTCCGCTGAGAATTTTGTAGGTGGTTACCATGTCTGCCCTTACTCTTTTATTTTCTAGGGACGTGAGGGTCAGCTCCTTTAGCGTTTCCTCGTAGCTCATTCCTCTCAGTTCCGGGAGGAGTCTGGTGGCATACCGCTGAACCTTCTCTAACTTTGTTTTGTGTTTAAATAGGTATGGACTCCAGACTGGAGATGCATATTCAAGGTTTGGTCTGACATAAGTGGTATACAGGGTTCTAAACGATTCCTTACACAAGTTTCTAAAAGCAGTTCTTATGATGGCCAACCTAGCTTATGCCGCTGATGATATCCTTTTAATCTGGGCCTTCTGGGGATCGATTCGGTGTGATATCCACCCCCAGATCTTTCTCTCTATTTGCCTCTTGCAGGATTTCACCTCCCAGATGTTACCTTGTGTTCAGCCTTCTGCTCCCTTCGCCTAATTTCATTACTTTACACTTTCCTGAGTTGAACCTTTGTAGCCATATTCTAGACCATTCATCCAGTTTGTCCAGGTCGTCCAGGTCGTCCTGTAGTCTCTGCCTATCTTCATCTGTCTTGATTCTTCTCATAATTTTTGCATCATCTGCTAACAATGAGAGGAATGAGACTATACCCTCTGGAAGATCGTTTACATATATTAGAAACAGGATTGGTCTAAGTACAGAGCCCTGTGGGACTCTGCTGGTGACATCTCGCCACTCTGATGTCTCCCCCCCACATAGTTACTCTCTGTTTATTTTGGCTTAGATACTCCCTTATCCACTGGAGCACCTTACCGTTTACTCCTGCCTGATATTCCAACTTTTGCAACAGCCTCTTACTGGGTACTGTGTCAAAGGCTTTTTGATTGTTGTCAAGCACCTTTGGCCTTCAGTGACGGGAGTTACAGTCAAACAACGAAAGTGCTATGTTAGTGATACTTTAACTCCTCTCCGCGGGTGTTCGGTCCCCTCTACTGGGGGTACAACTGTCCGCCTAGGGAGCTCTCCAAGTCTTGCCTCGAGTCCAATCGCTGCCTTCTACTTGACCTTGGACCCAAGGGGGAGAGGAGAAAGCCCAGCTCACACTGCAGTTCTTCGACCCTGCAGCGTGAAGCATCTCCACCAGGAAATGTACAAAAGTATGCCGGACCCTCCGGCCGGCATACGTACGCCAGCTGGAGGGCGGTGTCTTTTCCTTTTTACTGGTCGCCAGCTGGGTTACTCGACTTTGCACCCCAGCAACGGTTTAATTCAAACTGATATAATGTTGCCAGCCCAGGGTTACTTTCTGATATAATTTGTGGTGCAAAATATTATCACTTTCACAGAATTGCTCAATGAGATGGAAGACACATAGAAAGTCAATGGTAAACAAAAATAATGTTTACTTCAGAAAAAAACTAAATTAAACATGCAAAAGATGTGTGTACAGAATAAATATATAGCAGGTGTGAGCAGCGCTCCTCTGTCCACATCTGGCAACTCGAATCAGCTGGGTCCTTGTGGTCCCCAGTTGATGTGACCTAGTCACCAGCAACACTGAGTTGTCCTGGGGGGGGGGGGCGCTGGCGTCGTGCCACTCACTGCTCCGCCTGCGTTTCTGTCCACAACTCCTCCAAGACTAACAGCTCACAGTCCTCGGCGCCCTTACACCTCTGGAACTCGGCTTCTTCGTATTTCTCTTAAGTACACTGGTCTTCTGTAGTGCTATGACATGTCAGGCTGCATGCATTCACTGGTCAAGGCTCTTAAACCTCCAAACTTGAGAGCACCTCGGCACACGACCGCTCTCTGATAAGGGTCGTGTGACTCTGATCATCTGACACTCTCCGACCCCTCAGCCCGGCGGCCCGGTGACGTCACAGCCCAGGGGTTGGCGCCCTATTGTTCAGTTTTGGCACGTGACCATGGCCAGCCCATCACTAAACCGTCGGCACCTTCACATTTTGGAGCAATCCTAGTTGGCCGCAGTATCTTGTATGCACTAAGTGTGTAAGCCCCACTGTAAGGTTATTTTAGTTTTGGCCTTTTCTCCCCAAATAAGTAATCTTGCTAGTCGTCACCCATATCTAAAGAATCCCTGCAACTCAGGGAATATGCGGGATGTAGAGATATGACTCTTCTTGCTGGAGAAGCGAAGATATGGGAGAGGGCACCGTAACACAGTCCAAGAAAATGAAGTCTGCCTACCCTTTTCTTTCTTCCCTAATTTTTGTTGCTTGGTCATAGAATTCTATTAAACCTGTGAGGCGCAATTTACTATCTCTGAGCAATGCTGGTGGTGTGTTATAAAGCTATTTCCCCTCCAGGTACTCTACGAGCCTTTTCCTCACGATCTTCTCCATTACCTTGCATGGTATAGAAGTTAGGGAAATCGGCATGTATTTCAGTGCCTTTTGCCTGTCACCCTTTTTGTATATTGGGACTACATTGGTTGACTTCCAGCTTTCCAGTACGTTTCCTGTTTCCAGTGACCTGTTATAAACCATAAAGAGTGGCACAATTAGTGCTTCAATGCCTTATTTTAGTATCCACAGTGATTTTCTCAGGCCCAACAGTCTTTGTCACATTCAGCTCCAACAGATTCCTTTTGACCTCATCACTGGTGAGGTCAAATTCCTCTAAGGTTGCTTGGTTTGCCTCCTCGTCATTTAGTGCAGGGGCTTCTCCTTATTCTTTTGTGAAGACCTCCTGGAATCTCATGTTGAGGTCTTCACACACCTCCTTGCCATTCTCTGTGTAACTATTCTCCCCTTATCTCACTTTCATCACTTGTTCCTTCACTGCTGTTTTCCTCCTAACGTGGCTGTGGAGCAGTTTTGGTTGGGTCTTAACTTTACTCGGGATGTCATTTTCATACTGTCTCTCTGCTTCTCTCCTCTCTTTGAGGTACTAATTTCTTACCCTCTCATATCTCTCCCTGTTCTCTGGTGTTCTGTTATTCCTGTAGTTTCTCAATGTTCCTTTGCTCAATTGCTTCGCTACCTTACATTCCTGGTTGAACCATGGATTCTTCTGTTGCTTTTCATTTTTCTCCTTATGGACTGGTATAAACCTGTCTGTAGCTGCCTGACACTTCTTGGTGACATAGTCCATTACATCCTGTATAACCTTCTCTCCGAGTTTCTGTTTCCCATGGTATTTCCCCTCAGGAAGTTCCTCATCTCGTCATATTTTCCTCTTCGATAATTCAGTCTTTTCCCTTCTGATTCCATCCTTGGATATGTTATCCCTACCTCCACCAGATAATCAAATGTCAATACACTATGGTCACTCATTCCTACAGGAGCTTCAAATTTGATTTCTCCTAATTCTGACTCATTCAAGGTGAATATCAGGTTGAGTCTAGCTGGTTCACCATTGCCTTTCATTCTTGTGGGTTCCCCTGACAGGTTAGCTCAGAAAGTTCTTTGTTGCCACTTCTATGAGTTTAGTTCTCCATGTATCGGCACCACCATGTGGGTCTCCATTCTTCCTGTCTATCTTTCCATGGTTGACATTCCTGCAGGCAACTGAAGCTGTTTTCTCTATTATAATATTGGGTTGCTATGTTGTTCTTACCAAACTCCTGTCTGGGTCTTCAATCATTTAGTGGACTGTTGTAAATGACTTCCACTATTAGCTTAGGTCCACCCATTGTCATAGTTCCTGTTATGTAATCTCTGAATCCGTCACAACCCGGAATTTCCATCTCATCAAAACTCCAGTCCTTCCTTATCAGCAAGGCTACCCCTCCACCTCCTCTCCCTTCCCTTTCTTTCCTTACTATATAGTAGTCCTTTGGAAACACAGCATCTGTTATGACTCCTGACAATTTTGTTTCCATGAGTCCTATTACATCTGGGTTTTCTTCCTGTGGCCTTTCCGCCAGTTCACTAGCTTTATTTGTAATCCCATCAATTTACCTTGAAGCTCATTTTCCTATATTCATTTTCACCCTCCCTCCCCACAAATGTAGGAAGCTGTTCCATGGGCATTGCTACTTGGGTAGGCTCATCCTCCTGTGGGGTAGTTGCCAGGGGTTCAGGGGGATGTGGTGTGAGGGATGGAGGGCTTAGGTGTTGCTGAGGCTGCTTGGGAAAGGAAGAAGTTCTGGTTGGCAGGGAGTGCTTGGGATTGGGGAGGCAGGGATTGCTCGGGGTGATGACACGCCCTCCTGTGGTGTAGTTAACAGGGGGGTTGGGGTAAGGACGGGATGGGCGATGTAAGGCTTAGGTCTTGCTTGGGCCTGCTTGGGGCAGGAAGAAGACCAGGGGAAGGGAAGGCAGGGGATACTTATTCGTTTGCCTTGTTCGGGTAGAAGGTAGACACAGTATATATTTCTGTATATATTTATTGACCGAGACAGCAAGGTATATATCTGCCTAGCCGAGGTCCTTCTACTCTGAGTCTGTGAGGATAACTGCGGCTGCTGGGAGCATGGCTTGATGCTCCTCTGTCTGGCATGACGTCAGAGGCCTACTTGCCTGTGATTGGTTACATTTCAACTGACAGAATTTGAGTATAACACCGCTCGGACACGCTACCAAGTCGACGTCCCTTGTCGACAAGCTCTGGCTAGCTATATAGTTACAATGATACTGAAAGGACCTCGGTGGCATTCAATAATGGCTTACATGTGAAATTTGCATAAAAAGGGGGAGGAAGGATTTGGGTGATATGGTGGGCACTGTGTAGGGGCAAGGAAGGATTTGTGCTCTGGGTGGGGGGGGGGGTCCCTATGAGGAGGTGGGTTGGGGTGTTGCAGTCCCCTCTGGGACTGAATTGCAGGATTGAAGTTCCCCACTCCCCTCTGAGAGTGCTGGGATGGAGGCTGATCCCTGGCTCCCTTCTTTCTGCTGCCTTTATTATCCCGTCCCTGGTCATGTCCCTCTGAAGGTATACCTCTTTGTAATTCATTGCATTTTTCAGTATACTCTTCTTTACTAGGCTGTCCTCTTTGATGACCTTGTTCCTGAATACTTCCTTGATCAATAACTTTTTGTATTTGTTGTACTGGCAAATCCGGAAAAACTGTTCTATGTCTCGTTCAGCCCCTTCCATTCCTATCTCCTTTAGTATCCCTGACAAAGCAGCTTTGTCCTTAGTCCTCCATTCTTTCTTCTTGGAACCTTCTTGTTTCTTAATACCTACAATAAATACAGTTCTTTCCTATTCCATTAGCTGGCTCGTGCATCTAGCTGCCTCCTGTTAAGTTATTGCTTTCATTACTACTTCCCTGACTGTGGACATGGCATCTGGGCTCTTTCAGTATTCTCGAAAAGGTGGCACCCACTGTATGGGTCCCTGCCATTGCTACATCCCCCTGTTACCTAGGGGTTGGTTGCCTGGGCCTGCCCGTGTGTGTACTCACCTAGTGGTGCTTGCAGGGGATGAGCTTTGGCTCTTTGGTCTCGCCTCTCCACTGTCAATCAACTGGTGCATAGATTCCTGAGCCTACTGGACTCTGTAGGCTCAGGGTGTGTGTGTGTGTGTGTGTGTGTATGTTGTGCTTACGGGGGTTGAGCTCTGCTCCTTTGGCCCGCCTCTCAACTGTCAGTCAACTGTTTCTACTACTACTATTTTTTTCCACACAACACACACACAAACACACACCCCAGGAAGCAGCCCGTGACAGCTGACTAACTCCCAGGTACCTATTTACTGCTAGGTAACAGGGGCATAGGGTAAAAGAAACTCTGCCCATCGTTTCTTTCCGGCGCCCGGGATCGAACCCGGGACCACAGGATCACGTGAGCAGCGTGCTGTCCGCTCGGCCACCGGCTCCCGGTGTGTGTGTGTGTACTTACCAAGTTGTACTTACCTAGTTGTGCTAGCGGGGGTTGAGCTCTGACTCTTTGGTCCCGCCTCTCAACTGTCAATCAACTAATGTACAGGTTCCTGATCCTACTGGGCTCTATCATATCTACACTTGAAGCAGTGTATGGAGTCAGCCTCCACCACATCACTTCCTAATGCATTCCATTTGTCTACTACTCTGACACTGAAAAAAATCTTTCTAACGTCTCTATGGCTCATTTGAGTACTCAATTTCCACCTGTGTCCCCTAGTGCGTTTGCCCCTTGTGGGAAATAGCCTGTCTTTATCTACCCTATCAATTCCTCTGAGAATCTTGTATGTGGTGATCATGTCCCCTCTAACTCTTGTGTTTCCCAGTGACGTGAGGTTTAATTCTCGTAGTCTCTCCTCGTAACTCATACTCCTCAGTTTGGGTACTAATCTGGTGGCTTTTGAACCTTTTCCAGTTTAGTCTTATGCTTGACTAGATATGGACTAAATGCTGGAGCTGCATACTCCAGGATTGGTCTGACATATGTGGTATACAAAGTTCTGAAAGATTCCTTACACAGGTTTCTAAAGGCCGTTCTTATGTTAGCCAACCTGGCATATGCCGCTAATGTTATCCTCTTGAACAGATATGGGAACAGATATGGCGTGATATCAACCTCCAGGTCTTTCTCTCTCTCAAACTCTTGAAGGATTTCACCTCCCAAATGATACCTTGTATCTAGTCTCCTGCTCCCTACACCTGTCTTCATTACATTGCGTTTGCTTGGGTTAAACTCTAATAACCATTTGTTCGACCATTCCTGCCGCTTGTCCAGGTCTTCTTGAAGCCTCAAGCTGTCCTCCTCCGTCTTACTCCTTCTCATTATTTTGGCGTCGTCAGCAAACATTGAAAGGAATGAGTCTATGCCCTCTGGGAGATCATTTACGTATATCAGAAACAGGATTGGTCCGAGTACAGAGCCCTATGAAACTCCACTGGTGACTTTACGCCAATCTGAGGTCTCACCTCTCACTGTAACTCTCTGCTTCCTATTGCTTAGGTACTCCCTTATCCACTGGAGCGCCCTACCAGTTACTCCTGCCTGTTTCTCCAGCTTATGCATCAACTTTTTATGGGGTACTGTGTCAAAGGCTTTCCGACATTCCAAAACAATGCAGTCCGCCCATCCTTCTCTTTCTTGCTTAATCTTTGTCACCTGATCATAGAATTTTATCAAGCCTGTAAGGCAAGATTTACCCTCCCTGAACCCATGTTGATGGGTTGTCACGAAGTCTCTTCTCGCCAGATGTGTTACTAGGTTTTTTCTCACAATCTTCTCCATCACCTTGCATGGTATACAAGTTAAGGACACTGGCCTGTAGTTCAGTGCCTCTTGTCTGTCACCCTTTTTAAATATTGGTACTACATTAGCAGTCTTCCATACTTCTGGTAGGTCTCCCGTTTCCAGTGACCTACTATACACTATAGAGAGTGGCAAGCAAAGTGCTCCTGCACACTCTTTCAATATCCTTGGTGAGATTCCATCCGGCCCAACCGCGCCATCTGTTGCAAATAATATCAACATGCACGCTATACTAAATATTTCTCGAATTCCATTTCAATGTGTGTGTGTGTGTGTGTGTGTGTGTGTGTGTGTGTGTGTGTGTGTGTGTGTGTGTGTGTGTGTGTGTGTGTGTGTGTGTGTGTGTGTGTGTGTGTGTGTGTGTGTGTGTGTGTGTGTGTGTGTACTCACCTAATTGTGCTTGCGGGGGTTGAGCTCTGGCTCTTTGATCCTGCCTCTCAACCGTCAAATCAACAGGTGTACAGTGTTTTTGTTTTTAGTTTTTGAGTAGTTCTTTTTTTGAAGGACCAATTTAGAAATTCATTTAACAGCATTTAACCATTTACACAAAATTTCTAGTTTCTGTTGATGTTAATAAATTGCATATTTATCTTTCAAAGTCCTCTATTATCCTTTGTGATACCGACCTCAAGCGTTCAATTCATGAGTTTTCAAAGTATGATTGATAAAAGCAATATCTAAACATTAATAAAACACGTTTTAAAGGCAAGTTGCATATTACAAGCAAACAACTATACTTCAGTTAGGTCAACGTCAATTGAAAGAAAATTACTTAACTCGAAAACCTCTAGAAACATTCATACATATCTTGAAAACACAAATATATAAATGATTCACAACATTGCCATAGAAATTCACGAAAACACAACTCAAATTTTCTGTCGATCGGTTCATACCTCTGGTAAGGATTACAATATCACATCACAAAACATGAAATGTTCGTTTGTTCAAAATCGCTAATCTCCGAAAGTTCTTCACCGATTGCTTTGAAATTTCCACACAACGTTCCATTTGCATCCGGCCAGGTTTATATATACATACTATATAGATGGCACGTCTGTGTCGGTAAAAAAAACATGCTCTTTCTGAAAAACTGTGTTTTTCATGTGTTTTTCATGTGAGGAAAATATTCGAAACCATTTTATCGATTGCGTTGAAATTTTGACACAACTATGCATTTGCATAGGCACGTCTTTTCCTATATCTACTATATACATGCCTCACATGTGATGGGAAAAAACATGCTTTTTATTAAAAACAGCGCCATCTGTTGGACGTAAGAGCAACACACGCTGTAATCTCCAAAACTTCTTCACCGATTGCTTTGAAATTTTGACACAACGTTGCATTCGAAAAGGCGCATGGTTTTATATACCTACTATATTGGTGCCACCCCCGTGACAGGTAAAAACATGCATTTTTGAAAAACCGCGCCATCTGTTGCAAATAATATCAACATGCACGCTATACTAAATATTTCTCGAATTCCATTTCAATGTTTCCGATTGCATTGATAATTTTTTTCACAGATTTCGATTTATTATATTTTTTATTGAATTATTTTGTGTAACCTTGTGTTGTAATTGAGCCGTGTTGTTTACCATACCATTCATTTCGTAAGTATAAGTATCGATCCCACACCTGTGACAGGTAAAAACAATGATTTTCTTGAAAAACAACGCCATCTGTTGCATGTAAGAGCAACACACATGCTATACTAAATATGTTACATTCCATTTCAATGTTGCTGATTGCATTGATAAATTGAATTTTCATAGATTTTGATTTATATTCATTTTGATTTAATTATTTTGTGTGAATTGCATTGGATTTGAGCTGTGTTGTTTACCATACCATTCATTTCGTGAGTATAGTTTATTTTTTTATTTTTTCATACTTTCATTTGATTTTTAACTGTTTTTCTTATATTTCAGTGATGGGAACATCAGATCACTTGATGTTCCCAATTTTCTGATGAAACATCAGACCATTTGGGAATGCATCAGATGAGGGAGTGGTGAATGGTGGGTATGACGAGGGGACGGAAGTGAGGGATGGTGGGGAGGACGAAGGGACAAAGGAGGGGGTAATGATGGGAAACGACGAGGGGACAGGGGAGTTTATGATGATGAGGACGAGGGAATGGGGGAAAGGAGAATTGTGGGGAGGACAAAGGGACAGGGGGAGTGAGGCATGGTGGGAAGGACAAGGGGACGGTGGAGTGGGGAATGATTGGGAGGCCAAGGAGACGGTTGAGAGGCGAATGGTGGGGATGACTGGGGAACAGAGAAGGTTGCTGTGGCTCAGCAACGCACATGTGTTGCTGAGCCACAGCAACGTGTGGCCGGGTACAGCTAGTCTATATAAATACAAATGGAAATGTTCGTTTGTTCAAAATTGCTAATCTCCGAAAGTTCTTCACCGATTGCCTTGAAATTTTCACTTAACCTTCCCTTCGCATCCGAGCGGGTTTTTATATGCATACTATATAGATGTCACATCTGTGATGGGAAAAAACATGCTTTTTTGAAAAGCTGTGTTTTTCTGATGAATTTTCGTGTGAGGGAAATCTTTGAAACTTCTTTACTGATTGCTTTGAAATTTTAACACAGCATTGCATTCGAATAGGCGAGTGTTTTTAAATACCTTCTATATACATGCCTCACCTGTGACAGGAAGAAACATGCTTTTTAACGAAAAACAGCGCCATCTGTAGGACATAAGAGCAACACACGCTGTAATCTCCAAATGTTCTTCACCGATTGCTTTGAAATTTTGACAGAACGTTCCATTTGAATACCTGCGTGTTTTTATATACCTACTATTTAGATGCCACACCTGTAACAGGTAAAAACAAACATTTTTTTAAAACAGAGCCATCTGTTGCATGTAAGAGCAACACATGATATACAAAATATGTTACGATTCCCTTTCAATGTTTCTGATTACATTGATAAATGGAATTTTTATAGATTTTGATTTATTTTCATTATGATTTCATTATTTTGCGTGACTTTGCATTGGAATTGAGCTGTGTTGTTTACCATACCGTTTATTTCGTGGGTATAGCTTATTTGTTTGTTTTTTCATAGTTTTTCATTTTGTGTTTTAACTGTTCTTCTTACTTTTCAGTGCAATTTTTTTTTATTTTTTATTTTTACATGCAAGCATGCAAGTTAAATACAATAAAACAACAAAACAACAAGTAAAACATAACAAAACAAAACAAGAAACAGCCGGCCAGAAGGACCGACAGTACAACAGTTACCAAAACAGGAGAAGGTTACATTAAACGGATGAGAAAATCACTACAAGATACAAATCAAAAAACAATTACAAACAAGCAAGAAATGCAAGCAAAACAAGAAAACAGAAGAACAATTTAAAACAATTTAAAACATTATGGTAGTATAAATCAAAACAGAATAGAAGCACCAGCCTGAAGGACCGACAACAAAGCACATCAGTATGAACAACATGAAATATTACAAGAAACACATCATACAACAAGCCATGACAAACAAAGGAAAGTAAAAACAAACATAACACTTAAAACATGAATAAAACACACAGGGCAAAGTAACAACACAAAAAACAAATACATGAATAATAACACACACACCAAACCACCTGCCTCACTACAAAGGGAGAGGCACGGGCACAAACTACAAGAGGGTAAACAAACAGCCAGAAGGGCACACAGTACAAGAGTAAGCACAGAAATAGGAAATCAGTGGACATACTTGCCCGGAAACATGACCCGAGGGAACTGTACATTGAACGCCTCCCAGAGCAACCACTGCCAAGGGCCTGGACCATCCACTGGGGACGCCATGTCATCCGGAATCTTGGCAACAAACACCCGCAAACAGATGGTATCACTCCTGAGGCGAGTGATCGGCTCTCGCTCCCACACCGAGGGAATCGACTCATCACGAAAGTCCCGCTGCTCCTCGTATATCAGTAACGCAGCAATCCCCGACCCCCAGGTCCCCAACGCGCCCCCTCACAGGAGGGAACCGGACAGAGGGCACCACCACAGGGGCACCAACGGCCACGGGCACACCACCGGACGACTGCCGGGAACCCGATCGGCACGTATCCTTCCGTAAGGTCACCACCAGGCCACGCCCAGCACCAGCATCCCCACCATCCCTGGCAGCGGAGGCTACCACTCCCCACCGCAGAGAGGCCTCTGGTGGAGAAGGAACAGAAGGCACACCCGAGACACGGACACCACCACCAGCAGGCACATGGACCTCCGCCACCACCAACCGCGGAGCCATCGACGCATCCGGATCCCCACCGTCAACACCCGAAGACCCACAGTCACTGAATTCCCCAACATCGGTCCAGGCAGACGACGAAAGCCTGGAACGTTTGGGCTCCGGCCGGATATCGTCAGAGCCGGAAGCTGACCCAGAAACACGGGCACTACCAGCCGGACGAACCGACGCCCGATGCAGAACTACAGCAGCCTCTACCACAGGGGGAACCGGGCCACACACAGCAGGATGCTCCGCAGCCACCCCAACACCCAGCACATCTGGGACCTGAGGAGAGGACACAGGGCCAGGCGCTTCAGCTGAAGACGAGGGGAGAAGATGGCGACGCATCATATTGAGCACCAGGAAGGCCCACGGGAGCAGGAGGGACATCGACAGGATCTGGCAGATCAACCAACTGCAGTGCAAACCCCGGAGGAGGGTTCGCAACAACCGGAGGAACGACGGGCGACGCAGGGGGAGCCATATTAGCTAACCGGACGTCCACCCCCTCACCCCTGGAGTCCTCCTCCAGAAGGAGCGGCGGGAAATCCTCTTTACAGAATAAGTTGATGGGAGCAACCAGATCCGCAGTGCACCCGGCAGCCTGATGCTCCAACATGCCACACTGGAAACAAGTACGGGGTTGCCGGGCATAAAACACCCGCACGTAGTACAGAGGACAGTGGACAGAGGATGAATTGTCCGACCTCAGTCGCATCCCGAGGGTACGAATGTTGGTCTTCACACCGAATATTTCCCTAAAGACAGCGAGTTCATCCGCACACTGACGATTGAGCCATACCTCTGGAAGAAACGCCGGAGGAGGGTCTCAGGAAACTCTATTGGGGGCTTCATGGATACTCACATACGTCACTGCACTGCTTCGGTTCGAAATGGCCACAGATTCGTTGCCGTCCTGCAGCTGCAAAGTACGCCCCCTCGTACCGTCTGAGAAAGTCACGATACACTGCCTCTCCCATAAACTTGATAATCACACGGCGAGCAGTGACCAGCTCAACACCATAGACGTCCATGACAGGGACCTTGAGCATGTCACACATGACCAAATCCACGAGCGGGTATCCCGCACGGCCAGTAAACTCCAAATCTATGGAGTTTACCCTCACGACAGGGGGTTAGATGGCCGCCCATCGCAAAAGCACCACGCCCACACCACCAGGAACAGCAGGGAGGGTAGAGACACCCACACCCACTGCCGGCAAAAACGGCAACCACCCCAAACTATTGGAGCGGTCAGGCGACACGTCCTCACCGCACGGCAGCTCAGGAACAATTCCTTTTTCAGTCCAATTGGTGGTGAAATTAAACTGTGTCGATTGATCTGCGTTTGAATTGAAATATTTCATTAGTATTCTTTGATTTTGTTATGAAAACTAGAAAATGTACAACACGTTTATTTCACAGCTGCAAATGTACAAAAAACAGCTATGAATCCACCGACTACAGTGTTAACAGCTTGCTTCACGTTATGTCAAAATGACGTGTTTGCGAAAACACTGCTGTATTCGGAAGTGCCTATGTATTACACATAGAATGCCTTTAGAAAATCATTTGAACGATTCAAACGAGGAAAGCGAGTCGACGGACAACGTGGCATATTCAAATAAACAACGATAGGCGGACTACACCATGCATCCCAATCAAGATGAAAGCTTCTTTCTTCGCATGCTATTGGTAAATGTGCCCGGTCCAACGTCTTTCCAGCCACTGAGATTTGTCAACGGCGTAACACATGCCATTTTCCGTAGTGAATGTTAAGCTCGGAATTTATTGGAGCATGACTGACACTAGAATGTATGCATTAATGACGCGTCCATCACGTCACATCCAAATCAAATTTATGCATTGTTTGCAATCATATTGACCGCCTGCTCTCCTTCATCTCCAATAGAGTTATGGGAGAAATATAAATCGCACATGGCTGAAGATATTATCCATCGAATATGAAGGAAAATTCAAATATGAAAATGGATTTCACAGCAGAAATCTACAACGAAGCATTGATAATGATTGAAGATTTGTGCTTGGAATTCCCGAACAAAGTTATAAATCAATTGGAAATGCCATCACCGAATCGATCTACTGTTGTTCTGTTCGATGTAGAATTGCATTGTGAACAAACTTACAACACGAGTGATCTGTTGTTATATGTGCAATCAAATATTCCTAAGCTAACACTTGAGCGAAAAGGCATTTACAATCAAATAATTATAACTGTCAATAACGGGTTTAGAAAAATCTTCTTAGATGCGCCAGGAGGAAGTGTAAATCCTTCATAATTAGATTGATTCTGGCAGCATTTCGATCCCAAAATGGCATAAACTTAGCTCTCGCATCGTCCGGAATAGCTGAGACATTGTTAGCAAGTGGAAGAACTGCTACTTCGGCTTTGAAATTGTCATTGAACATGCAATTCATTGAAACTCGCCAGTGCAAGTTTCAATGCACGCGCGAGTTTTCAAAGCAAAGCATCCGGTATGGAAAAAGTATTGCAGAAATGTAAACTTATAGTTTGGGATGAATGCACAATGACCCACAAAAAATTGCTCGAGGCTCCTGATCGATCATTGCAAGATTTGCGTGGAAACATCAGACCATTTGCGAACGCATTAATACTGCTTGCAGGAGATTTCAGGCAAACATTACCTGTAATTCCTCGATACAAGTCCGTCAACACTGTTGAGAAAGCAGATGAAGTGGTTAGTTATCCAACAAAATTTTTGAATTCACTCGATCTGCCAGGGATACCATCACACGTACGGCAATTGGAAATCTGTGTGCCAATTATCATGTTGCGAAATATCAGTCAGCTCAAGCTTTGCAACACCACGCGCCTTGCAGTAAAAAAAATAATCAGCAACGATGTAGAAGCAACAATCTTGACAGGATCTTTCAAAGGTGAAGATGTCCTCATTCCTCGCATTCTTACGATTCCAATAGATATGTCATTTCAATTTAAGATATTGTAATTTCCAATTCTATTGGGTTTTGCAATCTCCATCAACAAAGCTCAGGGCCATTTCTTTAGAATTGTGCAGTTTATATCTAGATATGGAATGCTTCTCACATGGACAATTATATGTTGCGTGTTCTAGAGTCGGCAAACCAGACAATCTCTATATCTCCACAGACACTCACAAAACATATTGTATACCCACAAGCATTGTGAAATTAAACATATTTGAAACGTGCACTTTCTCTTGTCTTTCTTTTCTATTTAACCAGACTGGGCCACAGCAATGCGTGGCGGGTACAGCTAGTCTATGTAAATAAAAATGTATATATTCGTTTGTTCAAAATCACTAATCTCCGAAAGTTCTTCACCGATTGCTTTGAAAATTTGACACAATGTTCCAAATGCATCCAAGCGGGTTTTTATATACTTACTATATAGATGTCACATCTGTGATGGGAAAAACATTCTTTTTATGAAAAACTGTGTTTTTCATGTGAGGGAAATCTTCGAAACCTCTTTACTGATTGCTTTGAAATTTTGACTCAACATTGCATTCGAATAGGTGCATGTTTTTATATACCTACTATATATATATGCCTAACCTGTGACAGTAAAAACATGTTTTTTTTTTTTTAAACAGTGCTATCTGTTGGACCTAACAGCAACACATGCTCCTATCTCCGAAAGCTCTTCACTGATTGCTTTGAAATTTTGACACAACGTTCCATTCGCATATGCGGATGTTTTTATATGCATACTATTTAGATGCTACACCTGTGATGGGTAAAACATGCATTTTTTTGAAAAACCGTGCTATCTGTTGCATGTAAATGCAACACACACACTATACTAAATATGTTACGATTCCATTTTAATTTTTCCTATTGCATTGACAAATTGAATTTTCATAGATTTCGACTTAATTTCATTTTGATTTAATTATTTTGTGTGACACTGGGTTGGAATTCAGATGTGTTGTTTACCATATCGTTCATTTCGTGAGTATAGTTTATTATTTTTTATTTTTCCATTTTTTCAGTTCGATTTTTTAACTATTCTTCTTATTTTTCAGTGATGTGAACATCAGATCATTTGATGTTTCCAATTTTCTGATGGGAAAATCAGATCATTTGTGAATGCATAGGACGAGGGAGTGGGGAATGGTGGGGATGATGAGGGGATGGGAGTGGGAGATGGTGGGAACGAGGGGATGGGGGAATGGAAAATGGTGGGAGGACAGGGGAGCGAAGGTAGCAGTCTCCGTGGTGTAGTGGTAAGACACTCGCCTGGCGTTCCGCGAGCGCTATGTCATGGGTTCGTATCCTGGCCGGGGAGGATTTACTGGGCGCAATTCTTAACTGTAGCCTCTGTTTAACGCAACAGTAAAATGTGTACTTGGATGAAAAAACGATTCTTCGCGGCAGGGGATCGTATTCCAGGGACCATAGGATTAAGGACTTGCCCGAAACGCTACGCGTACTAGTGGCTGTACAAGAATGTAACAACTCTTGTATATATCTCAAAAAAAAAAAAAAAAAAAAAAAAAAAGGATAGTGGGGAAGACAAGGGAACAGGGAAGTGGAGAATGGTGGGGAGGATGACAGGATGGAGGGGGGGGGGGAAACGGGGGGCGGACAAGGGGACGGGGGAGTTGGGTATGGTGGGGAGAACGAGGAGACAGGGGAGTGGGGAATGGTGAAGGCAAAGGGATGGGGGAATGGTGGGGAGGATGAGGGGACGGTAGAGTGGGGATTGGTTGGGAGGACGAGGGGATCGGGGAAGGGGGAATGGTGGGGAAGACATGGGGACAGGGGAAGGTTGCTGTGAATGCTGAGCCACAGCATCGCGTGGCCGGCTACAGCTAATCTATAAATAAAAATTTAATTGTTCGTTTTTTCAAAACCGCTTATTTCCGAAAGTTCTTCATCGAATGGCTTTGAAATTTTCACACAACGTTCGACTCCCCTCCGAGCAGGTTTTTATATTCATACTATATAAGTGTCAGGTCTGTGATGGGAAAAATACATGCTTTATTA
>NW_025561190.1:0-62745 GCF_020424385.1 Procambarus clarkii | reverse complement strand
GAGAAGGAGAGGAGAGAGAGAGAGAGAGAGAGAGGTGAGGAGAGAGAGAGAGATATAGAGAGAGAGAGAGACAGAGAGAGAGACAGAGACGGAGATAAAAAAACTGTAGAATATTCTTTGAAAACCAAATAAAAAAACACAATTTTAGATTTGGAATAATTCACTGCGAGTCGCAATAAGGGACAATCCCACTTAAAGAGGGGGCATGGGGGATTGAACCCCCCAATCCCCCCCCCCCCAATTCTACCTTTAATGGTACCTCTCAGACACGAACACAACGACCAAGTTGCACGAAACTAGGCCTGCAACAGTAGATAAACAGGCCTCCCAATTGCACAGATATACATGTGTGTGTGAGTGTGTGTGTGTGTGTGTGTGTGTGTGTGTGTGTGTGTGTGTGTGTGTGTGTGTGTGAGTGTGTGGTGTGGTGTGTGTGTGTGTGTGTGTGTGTGTGTGTGTGTGTGTGTGTGTGTGTGTGTGTGTGTGTGTGTGTGTGTGTGTTCGCACGCGCGTGTGTCATTTGTCAGGTGGAGGACTGATGACTTCACCAGCACTGGTGGAGGAGGAACTACAGGATAGACTCCCCCTCCCCCCCTACCTCCCCTCTGGCTCCTCCAACACTCTCCAACGCTCAATTTCCTCATTCATCAACACTGTGTTCCATAGCATCTTAGATATCGCAAGTTAGAGGGGCGAGATAGCTCGCTATCCTATAGCATTCTGGGGAGATTAGCGTGGGAGGGGAGGTGGGAGAGGCGTCATTGGGAGGAAGGGGGAGGGGGGGGTGTGCTTCTGGGAATGAGAGACGCAAGATAGTTTGATTTAAAGATGATTCATAGAATATCCGGCACACGCAAACACACGCAAGCACACACACACACATGAAGACACATGTTAATATATATGAATGTAGGTTGGCACCCACGCACACTCCCCCCCACCTCTCTCTCTCTCTCTCTCTCTCTCTCTCTCTCTCTCTCTCTCTCTCTCTCTCTCTCTCTCTCTCTCTCTCTCTCTCTCTCTCTCTCTCTCTCTCTCTCTCAAAGTAAACCAAAAAATTAAGAAACAGGCACAATAAAGAAAGATTAAGCCACAGGTAGATTAAGACATTGTAAATACCCACACTGGTAGATTAAGACATTGTAAATACCCACACTGGTAGATTAAGACATTGTAAATACCCACACTGGTAGATTAAGACATTGTTAATACCCACACTGGTAGACTAAGACATTGTAAATACCCACACTGGTAGATTAAGACATTGTAAATACCCACACTGGTAGATTAAGACATTGTAAATACCCACACTGGTAGATTAAGACATTGTAATACCCACACAGGTAGATTAAGACATTGTAAATACCCACACTGGTAGATTAAGACATTGTAAATACCCACACTGGTAGATTAAGACATTGTAAATACCCACACTGGTAGATTAAGACATTGTAAATACCCACACAGGTAGATTAAGACATTGTAAATACCCACACTGGTAGATTAAGACATTGTAAATACCCACACTGGTAGATTAAGACATTGTTAATACCCACACTGGTAGATTAAGACATTGTAAATACCCACACAGGTAGATTAAGACATTGTTAATACCCACACTGGTAGATTAAGACATTGTAAATACCCACACAGGTAGATTAAGACATTGTAAATACCCACACAGGTAGATTAAGACATTGTAAATACCCACACAGGTAGATTAAGACATTGTAAATACCCACACTGGTAGATTAAGACATTGTAAATACCCACACTGGTAGATTAAGACATTGTTAATACCCACACAGGTAGATTAAGACATTGTTAATACCCACACTGGTAGATTAAGACATTGTAAATACCCACACTGGTAGATTAAGACATTGTTAATACCCACACAGGTAGATTAAGACATTGTTAATACCCACACAGGTAGATTAAGACATTGTAAATACCCACACTGGTAGATTAAGGCCGACTGGTACCCTAAGGGGTAGATGCCTTGAGGATTAGGTACCTCAAGTGGTAGATACCTCGAGAGGTAGATAGGTCAAATGGTAGATACCTCAAGGGGTAGATAGCTCAAATCGTAGATACCTCGAGAGGTAGATAGCTCAAATTGTAGATACCTCGAGGGGTAGATAGCTCAAATGGTAGATACCTCGAGGGGGGTTAAGGGGTAGAGAAGGGTAGATATAGCCATGAGGAAAAGAGGAAGAACCCGTAGGCAAGATTGCTGTAACATTTCCTGCAATTTCATTCAGTAATTATTTCTGTGTATACATTACCACCCCCCCTGCCCCCCCCCCCGCCCACTGAGGCCTGGTGCAAGGCACTTCCCTAGAGTGACGCCACACCCCCCAGCCAACCCCCCTCTCAGCACACACCCCAGCCACACCCCTCTCAGCCACACCCCCCTCAGCCACACCCCCCAGCCACACCCCTCTCTCTCATCCACACCCCCCAGCAACCCCCCTCTCAGCCAAACACCCCCAGCCACACCCCTCTCAGCCACACCCCCCCAGCAACCCCCCTCTCAGCCACACCCCCCAGCAACCCCCCTCTCAGCCACACACCCCCCAGCAACACCCCCCCCTCAGCCACACCCCCCAGCAACACAACACCCCCCCTCAGCCACACCCCCCAAGCCCCACCTCTGATTCACTCTCCTCTTAGAAGCTGGTATGACACCACACCAATAAGGGTCTATAACCTGTCTCTTCGTCAACCTAGTGACGTCAAAGTGACGTCACGCATCATATCTAAACCATATGGTAGCTCTCAGACTGGCAGCTCGCAGACTGGCAGCTCTCAGACTGGCAGCTCTCAGACTAGTAGCTCTCAGACGGGCAGCTCTCAGACGGGCAGCTCTCAGACTGGTAGCTTTCAGACGGGCAGCTCTCAGACTGGCAGCACTCAGACGGGTAGCTCTCAGACGGGAAGCTCTCAGGCGGGTAGCTCTCAGACGGGCAGCTCTCAGACTGGGAGCATAAAGACTGGTAGCTCTCAGACTGGAAGCTCTCAGACTGGAAGCTCTCAGACTGGTAACTCTCAGACTGGGAGCTCTCAGACTGGTAGCTCTCAGACTGGCAGCTCTGAGATTGGCAGCTCTCTGACTGGAAGCTCTCAGACTGGTAGCTCTCAGACTGGTAGCTCTCAGACTGGAAGCATACAGACTGGAAGCTCTCAGACTGGAAGCATACAGACTGGAAGCTCTCAGACTGGAAGCATACAGACTGGAAGCTCTCAGACTGGTAGCTCTCAGACTGGCGGCTCTCAGACTGGAAGCTCTCAGACTGGCAGCTCTCAGACTGGAAGCTCTCAGACTGGCAGCTCTCAGACTGGTAGCTCTGAGACTGGCAGCTCTGAGACTGGAAGCTCTCAGACTGGAAGCTCTCAGACTGGCAGCTCTCAGACTGGAAGCTCTCAGACTGGCAGCTCTCAGACTGGCAGTTCTCAGACTGGGAGCATACAGACTGGAAGCTCTGAGACTGGCAGCTCTCAGACTGGTAGCTCTCAGACGGGCAGCTCTCAGACGGGCAGCTCTCAGACTGGTAGCTTTCAGACGGGCAGCTCTCAGACTGGCAGCTCTCAGACGGGTAGCTCTCAGACGGGAAGCTCTCAGGCGGGTAGCTCTCAGACTGGCCGCTCTCAGAGTGGCAGCTCTCAGACTGGAAGCTCTCAGACTGGCAGCTCTCAGACTGGAAGCTCTCAGACTGGCAGCTCTCAGACTATCAGCTCTCAGACTATCAGCTCTCAGACTGGCAGTTCTCAGACTGGCAGCTCTCAGACTATCAGCTCTCAGACTGGCAGCTCTCAGACTGGAAGCTCTCACACTGGCAGTTCTCAGACTGAGAGCATACAGACTGATAGCTCTCAGACTGGCAGCTCTCAAACTGGCAGCTCTCAGACTGGTAACTCTCAGACTGGTAACTCTCAGACTGGAAGCTCTCAGACTGGAAGCTCTCAGACTGGTAGCTCTCAGACTGGTAGCTTTCAGACTGGCAGCTCTCTGACTGGAAGCTCTCAGACTGGCAGCTCTTAGACTGGCAGCTCTCAGACTATCAGCTCTCAGACTGGCAGCTCTCAGACTATCAGCTCTCAGACTCAATCCTGACTCATCTCAACTCTCAATCACAGCTCTCTCATTTTCACCTCACCCGCCACCCCCAACTCTTCAACCCATCTCATTTCTACACTCCTTTTCACCCCTACTCAGAACCCCGCGGCTCCCAGAGGACAGTGGGTGCCCCAAGAGGTCAAAGTTCCTCCTACAGGAAGTTCCTCCTGCTCCCACGAGGTGTTCCTGGAAGACTTGACAGCGAAAGACCACTGAGAAAGGACACGGGAGTGCAGGAAATGAATCTGAACACACGCACGCACACGCACACGCACGCACACACACACACACACACACACACACACACACACACACACACACACACACACACACACAGACACACACACACACACACACACACACACACACACACGCATGCACACACACAGGCCTCCATATAGAGGCTGACTCCATACACAGCTTCAAATGTAGATATGATAGAGCCCAGTAGGCTCAGGAATCTGTACACCTGTTGATTGACGGTCGAGAGGCGGGACCAAAGAGCCAGAGCTCAATCCCCGCAAGTACAACTAGGTGAGTACAACACACATATATACTTGAAGTTGTATCATTTCACTTTCACCTATATATATATATATATATATATATATGTCGTACCTAGTAGCCAGAATGCACTTCTCGGCCTACTATGCAAGGCCTGATTTGCCTAATAAGCCAAGTTTTCCTGAATTAATATACTTTATCTAATTTTGTTCTCATGAAATGATAAAGCTACCCATTTCATTATGTATGAGGTAATTTTTTTTTTATTGGAGTTAAAATTAGCGTAGATATATGACCGAACCTAACCAACCCTACCTAACCTAACCTAACCTATCTTTATAGGTTAGGTTAGGTTAGGTAGCCGAAAAAGTTAGGTTAGGTTAGGTTAGGTAGGTTGGGTAGTCGAAAAACAATTAATTCATGAAAACTTGGCTTATTGGGCAAATTGGGCCTTGCATAGTAGGCTGAGAAGTGCGTTCTGGCTATTAGGTACGACATATATATATATATATATATATATATATATATATATATATATATATATATATATATATATATATATATATATGCATATGTCGTACCTAGTAGCCAGAACGCACTTCTCAGCCTACTATGCAAGGCCCGATTTGCCTAATAAGCCAAGTTTTCATGAATTAATTGTTTTTCGACTACCTAACCTACCTAACCTAACCTAACCTAACTTTTTCGGCTACCTAACCTAACCTAACCTATAAAGATAGGTTAGGTTAGGTTAGGTAGGGTTGGTTAGGTTCGGTCATATATCTACGTTAATTTTAAATCCAATAAAAATTTTTTACCTCATACATAATGAAATGGGCAGGATTATCATTTCATAAGAAAAAAATTTGAAAAAATATATTAATTCATGAAAACTAGGCTTATTAGGCAAATCGGGCCTTGCATAGTAGGCTGAGAAGTGCGTTCTGGCTACTAGGTACGACACACACATATATATATATATATATATAATATATATATATATATTATATATATATATATATATATATATATATATATATATATACATATATATATATACATATATACATATATATATATATATACATATATATATATACATATATATATATATATATATATATATATATATATATATATATATATATATATATAGTATATATATATATCAGTAAAGGTCAGAAACCAGAAATGCCCCATAGGCTGAGGGACACAATTAGCTTCATCTCACTCCCATGTAGTCCCCTAATAAGGAGGAGGACTGAGGTAGGAGCACAAGTTAAAGGAACTTAAGCTCACAACCCTAGATAGAACAGAGGGGATATGCTCACTACATACGAGATACTGAGCACAATAGACAAAATGAGAGCCTCTTTAAATTGAGTAAAATTGGAAGGTTTAATGCTATGCGTATTAGTGGCTTTAGGTATTGTATGTACTAGCTCTATCTATAAATCTAACTTTATGTTTGCAAATCATCTATGTATGTACTTTTCCTGAATAAAGAATTTGAATTTTGAATTTTTAAACACTATAGACATTAAGCCCCGCCCCCTCGCGCGCCAAGCCCCGCCCCCCGCGCATGCGCAGTAGCCGTGGTCCCCAGAGAGTCAGCCATCAGTCGTCAGCCAACCTTCAGACTGGATATTACCTCCTTTACGGCTCAAAACTCTTCGCTGGGTTTTTCTCGCACATTTTCTAACCGAGATTTATTAGTTCTTTTGATGTTTTTCAGTCTCAAACGTGTGAGAATTATTGTGTTTGTTTGTTTATATGTGTATGTCGTGTAGGATTGCTAGAGGCTATTTGCTTCTAAAAATATTTTAATTTTGTTTTTTTTCATGATAAATGTAAGATGGTGTGTGTGTGTGTGTGTGTGTGTGTGTGTGTGTGTGTGTGTGTGTGTGTGTGTGTGTGTGTGTGTGTGTGTGTGTGTGTGCTCACCTTAATCCACCTCTTTGTGCCAGCAGGAACGAGCTGTGGATCTTGGACCCCGCCTTTCTACCCACTAGTTTTCAGTTCTCCAGACCTGGCTTTCTTTCATATCTGCTTTTAAACAATGACTAGAGATCGCTTCCCCAACCTGCCCCCTGAAGTCATTTCAATTTCCTTTTATTTTTACGTTAAGACTAAACTTTATAACATCTCTATGGCTCATCTGTTCCTTAACCCTCATGACCTTCTGTTCCATTAGTATTCACATCGAACATTTCTCTTTTCCAGTATGTTATTCCTCCTTTGTATTACATATGTCTCTATCATGTCTCCTCTCTCCTCTTTCCTAGCAAGATTAGGTCTAGTTCTTTGAGTCTTTCTTCATATCCAATCCCTCGTAATTTTGAGACGAGCCTAGTTGCAAACTAAGCTCTGTAACTTTGTTCTTGTGTGTGTTTGGAGTTCAAGGATGGGGCTGCATACTCTAGAACTCGTCTCACGAAGGTGAACTGAAATCTAAGACCCCTTCTTTATTTTTTATCTTTATTCTTGAATAAATGTTCTGATTTTTTTCAGTATGAAGTATGCTGCTGATATTCAATTTATATATGCCACCAGAGATAGACTTGGCGATATATCTACTCCTAGTGGATATCAATCCACTAAGTCAATCAGTATTGAGTATATCAATCAATTGTCTTGTTAATTGTCTTGTTACTTGTTCTCTAGTAATTACCAGGTAGTATGTTTGAGCAAGTACTCACCTAGTTGTGCTTGCGGCGGTTGAGCTCTGGCTCCTTCGTCCCGCCTCTCAGCTGTCAATCAACTGGTACTTACCTAATTTACCTAATTGTGCTTGCGGGGGTTGAGCTTTGGCTCTTTGGTCCCGCCTCTCTCAACGGTGTACAGGTTCCTGAGCCTACTGGGCTCTATCATATCTACACTTGAATCTATGTATGGAGTCAGCCTCCACCACATCACTGCCTAATGTATTCCATCCGTTAACTACTCTGACGCAGAATAAATCTTTCTAATGCCTCTGTGGCTCATTTGTATACTAAGTTTCCACCTGTGTCCCCTTGTCCGCGTTCCACAAATGCTAAATAGTCTGTCTTTATCTACCCTGTCAATTCTTCTGAGTTTTGTAGGTAGTGATCATGTCTCCCCTAACTTTTCCAGGACGTGAGGTCCGAGAAAGTGCAGTCGCCCTTCTCTTTCTTTATATGTATATTATATATATATGTAAATTAATGAAAAAAAACACTTAGCTCTAAGCACGTTGCAAATCACCTCAAGTCTAATTAAGCGAAGTGGGAGGCGGGGAGGACGCGACCGTCTTGGCCCCAGATCATGTGGTCCATATACCCGGGGCCTGCAAGGTCCGCCTCACACGCCAATGTTGAAATCAATTTGGTCAACACGTTTCAACACGGAGCGATATAAACATCTCTATATGTCACAGCATTCGTGTAGGGGGGTGTCCTCCCACGGTGGGGGGAGGTGTCCTCCCACGGTGGAGAAGAGGGGGGGGGGTGTCCTCCCACGGTGGAGGGGGGGGGGTGTCCTCCCACAGTGGGGGGGAGGGGGGGTGTCCTCCCACAGTGGGGGAGAGAGGGGGTGTCCTCCCACGTTGGAGGGGAGGGGGGGGGTGTCCTCCCACGGTGGAGAAGAGGGGGGGTGTCCTCCCACGTTGGGGGGAGGGGGGGGTGTCCTCCCACAGTGGAGGAGAGAGGGGGTGTCCTCCCACGGTGGAGGGGAGGGGGGGGTGTCCTCCCACAGTGGAGGAGAGAGGGGGTGTCCTCCCACGTTGGGGGGAGGGGGGAGGAGAGAGGGGGGTGTCCTCCCCCTTCGTACTAAGACTAGGGAAAGGATAGGTCCATTAAAAACTGAGACAGGTCAAATAACAGATAGTGATGAAGAGATGAGTAGTATTTTTAATAAATATTTTGTATCTGTATTTACTAAAGAGGAGCTTAACAATATGCCTTCAGCCGAACAAGTCTATGTGGGTGGGGACGAGGACAGGTTGACGAGTTTAGCAGTTACCAGGGAGGATGTTCTTAAACAAATAGTAAAACTCAAACCAAACAAATCCCCAGGGCCGGATGAAGTGTTTGCTAGGGTGCTTAAAGAATGCAAAGAGGAGCTTTGTGACCCACTGTCAACCATATTTAATAAATCAATAGAGTCAGGCAGAGTGCCAGAGTTTTGGAAAGTTGCTAATGTGATACCAGTTTTTAAGAAAGGAGATAGATCACTTGCGTCTAACTATCGACCAATTAGCCTAACGTCTATTGTGGGAAAGTTACTCGAATCTATAATAGCAAATAAAATTCGTCTTCATCTTGAAAAACATAAATTAATAATTGAGTCGCAACATGGTTTTATAAATGGCCGTTCATGTTTAACAAATTTGTTATCTTTTTATTCTAGCATTGTTGAGGCAGTTGATAGTGGTAAGGATTGCGATGTTGTATACCTTGACTTTAGCAAAGCTTTTGATACAGTGCCACATGAAAGACTGATTAAAAAAATAGAGTCTCATGGTATTGGGGGTGCTATATTAAGCTGGATTAGGGCATGGCTATACCAAAGGAAACAGAGAGTTAGTATAAATGGAATCAAGTCAGAGTGGGAAAATGTTGTAAGTGGAGTGCCTCAAGGCTCTGTCCTGGGACCTCTGTTGTTTATAATATATATAAATGATTTAGATTCAGGTTTGAGTAGCAACATTTGCAAATTTGCCGATGATACGAAAATCGGTAGGGAAATTAATTCGGAGGAGGACTCACTATCACTTCAAGTTGATCTAGATAGGGTTTTGAAATGGTCAAAGGATTGGCAGATGCAGTTTAATGCTGATAAATGTAAAGTTCTGAGGTTAGGTAATGATGATAGAGTTACAAGATACGAGCTAGATGGTGTTGTGATTGCGAAGTCGGATTGCGAAAGGGATCTGGGAGTTATGATTAGTAAGAATTTAAAACAAAAGGATCAATGCATAAATGTTCGTAATAAGGCAAATCGGACACTTGGATTTATTAATCGCAGCGTTAGTAACAAGACACCTGGTGTGGTTCTCAAGCTATATCTTGCTCTAGTTAGGCCCCATTTAGATTATGCAGTTCAGTTTTGGTCGCCATATTATAGAATGGATATAAATTCACTTGAACGTGTCCAGCGTAGGATGACTAAGTTAATTCCCCAAATTAGAAATCTTTCATATGAAGAAAGATTAACAAAGCTTAAGTTGCATTCACTGGAAAGGCGAAGAGTTAGGGGTGACATGATAGAGGTTTACAAGTGGATGAATGGACATAACCGGGGGGATATTAATAGGGTATTAAAAGTATCAACACAGGACAGAACACGAAACAATGGATATAAATTGGATAAGTTTAGATTTAGGAAAGACTTGGGTAAATACTGGTTCAGTAACAGGGTTGTTGATTTGTGGAACCAATTGCCGCGTAACATTGTGGAGGTGGGGTCCCTCGATTGTTTCAAGCACGGGTTGGACAAGTATATGAGTGGGATTGGGTGGTTATAGAATAGGAGCTGCCTCGTATGGGCCAATAGGCCTTCTGCAGTTACCTTTGTTCTTATGTTCTCCCACGTTGGGGGGAGGGGGGAGGAGAGAGGGGGGTGTCCTCCCACGGTGGGGGTGGGGGGGGCGTATTGCAATATTTCCTGCAACAATGGAGGAAAACGTTTGCATTTTCCAACGGTTCTGAATCTTAGCGCCTCGCGATACGTTAATGTTTGTCCCTGTCTTGTTGATTTTATCAACAAGAGGTTACCTTAAGATGATATCGGGGCTTAGCGTCCTCGCGGCCCGGTCCTCAACCAGGCCTCCTCCTTGTTACACATCCCCAGGAAGCAGCCCGTAGCAGCTGTCTAACTCCCAGGTACCTATTTACTGCTAGGTGAACAGGTGCATCAGAGTGAAAGAAACTTTGCCCCCTTTGTTTCCGCCTCCACCAGGGACCGAACCCGGAACCTTAGGACTACTAGTCCCGAGCGCTGTCCACTCAGCCGTCACTTATGATTTAGAAAATATATAATATATTTACTTAGAAACAATACTTTTTTATTATTAATATATTTACGAAAATAAAAGTTTATCAATTATACTTAAGCAAAGGTAAATGTTTGAGGAAGGGAAGGGGTCAGGATAAGGATATGGGATGGGACGGGGGGAAAGGAATGGTGGCCCAACCACTTGGTGGACGGTCGGGGGATTGAACGCCGACCTGCATGACGCGAGACCGTCGCTCTACCGTCCAGGCCAAGTGGTCTAAAGAGTGCGAGCAAAGATTGTCTCATTTACTTTCTCTACCTAATTGTTATTGCAGCGGAGACCAGGTTCGTTAACCCGTATTCACCTGCAGAATGTCTCGTTAAATTTGCCCGTTCAATCAGGTCTCTCGTTAAACGAGATACGAGTTGGCCGTATTAACAACTCTCTCGTTAAAACGAGGCATGAACAAAGGTTGACTTAACGACACATAGGAAGAGCAAAGAGAGAGAGAGAGAGAGAGTAGTTTGCGTATTTAAATAAGCCGTGAATCACTCTGGTTCTTATTTTGGGGGCAGGGAGGCGCCACTGATCGCGTCGTTAAGATCATTAACGGATAAAAAAAACAAGGTGGTAAATATTTCCCGCCTCATCACATTCCTATTTTCAATCTATTTCTGAAATAATGACCTCCGGCGTTCAAAATTATATACCCATATACTCATGCCGTTGTGTTTTCCCCAAATTTTGAACTTTCGGAACAAACACCATCGGTAGAACAACAAATAACAAAGCAAAATCTTTAAATAAGACTTATGCGGTAAATAAGTCACGAGTCTGAATATGGTCTAAAACCTGAGAAAATTATGCACCCTAATACGTCATTAACGCTATTTAAAACGAGCCTAATCTAACCTAACCTAACTCAACCTATCCTAACCTATCTTATCCTAACCTGACCGAACCTAACCTAACGAAAACACCTGATAAATATGTAGTTTTAAGCAATAAATATATGTTATGCACAAGGGATATGACGTAACAATGACGTCATAGTCTCCGTACCGACGCAGGTTTTAGACGCCACTGGTGGAAAGGCAAAAACTATTTTGAGCGGGAAATTCAAATGGAGAAGGCGGGGGGCGCTACCCAACGGCCAAAGTAAATAAACACCAGAAATTTTAGTGACGTCTGCCCCTCTGCGGATGTCAATGGTGAATTATTTGGCCTCTCCCACGATTAATCGATTTGTGAACGCTACAGATGTGAGTCTTACTCATATGTGAGTCTTACTCATGTGTGAGGGAGATAAATATTAGTAAATATGAGATGGTTGTCGGGTGAGGCAGAAATGGGCGAATGAAAGAATATATTAAAATGCTTATATGGCCGTAGATTTAAGCTTTAAATACCACATTTACTGGACGTTTGTCAATTATTTTGATTTACAGAGTTGACTTTCGTGCTAATATTTATAACACTTAAAGTTTCAAGCATGAATATTTGACTTTAAATAAACAAAAAATTAATCACTAAGATTACATGCTCGTGAGCTTATATACTCATCACCTGAACATTTGAAATGATACTAATGAGTAATTATGCTAATTCTAAATGAGTTGGGGGATACTGTTGACATAAGTGGGACGGGTTAGTCATAAAGAAGGGTAAGGCTCCGTTATGAAGCCGCCAGATGTGTCCAAGATTAACGGAGCTCATCTGCCTCTTATGAGGCTCACCTGAGAGAGCCTAGCCTCACCTGAGAGAGCCTAGCCTCACCTGAGAGAGTCTAGCCTCACCTGAGAGAGCCTAGCCTCACCTGAGAGAGCCTAGCCTCACCTGAGAGAGCCTAGTCTCACCTGAGAGAGCCTAGCCTCACCTGAGAGAGCCTAGCCTCACCTGAGAGAGAGCCTAGCCTCACCTGAGAGAGAGCCTAGTCTCACCTGAGAGAGCCTAGCCTCACCTGAGAGAGCCTAGCCTCACCTGAGAGAGCCTAGCCTCACCTGAGAGAGCCTAGCCTCACCTGAGAGAGTCTAGCCTCACCTGAGAGAGTCTAGCTTCACCTGAGAGGGCCTAGCCTCACCTGAGAGAGCCTAGCCTCACCTGAGAGAGAGCCTAGCCTCACCTGAGAGAGCCTAGCCTCTCCTGAGAGCCTAGCCTCACCTGAGAGAGCCTAGCCTCACCTGAGAGAGCCTAGAGTCTAGCCTCACCTGAGAGAGCCTAGCCTCACCTGAGAGAGCCTACCCTCTCCTGAGAGCCTAGCCTCACCTGAGAGAGCCTAGCCTCACCTGAGAGAGCCTAGAGTCTAGCCTCACCTGAGAGAGCCTAGAGTCTAGCCTCACCTGAGAGAGCCTAGCCTCACCTGAGAGAGCTTAGCCTCACCTGAGAGAGCCTAGCCTCACCTGAGAGAGCCTAGCCTCACCTGAGAGAGCCTAGCCTCACCTGAGAGAGCCTAGCCTCACCTGAGAGAGCCTAGCCTCACCTGAGAGAGCCTAGCCTCACCTGAGAGCCCAGCCTCAGCCTAGCCTCACCTGAGAGAGCCTAGAGTCTAGCCTCACCTGAGAGAGCCTAGCCTCACCTGAGAGAGCCTAGCCTCACCTGAGAGAGTCTAGCCTCACCTGAGAGAGTCTAGCCTCACCTGAGAGAGTCTAGCTTCACCTGAGAGAGCCTAGCCTCACCTGAGAGCCTAGCCTCACCTGAGAGAGGACCTAGCCTCACCTGAGAGGGCCTAGCCTCACCTGAGAGCCTAGCCTCACCTGAGAGAGCCTAGCCTCACCTGAGAGAGCCTAGCCTCACCTGAGAGAGAGCCTAGCCTCACCTGAGAGAGCCTAGCCTCACCTGAGAGAACCTAGCCTCACCTGAGAGAGCCTAGCCTCACCTGAGAGAGCCTAGCCTCACCTGAGAGAGCCTAGCCTCACCTGAGAGCCTAGCATCACCTGAGAGAGAGCCAAGCATCACCTAAGAGAGAGCCTAGTCTCACCTGAGAGAGCCTAGCCTCACCTGAGAGGACCTAGCCTCATCTGAGAGAGCCTAGCCTCACCTGAGAGGGCCTAGCCTCACCTGAGAGAGCCTAGCCTCACCTGAGAGAGCCTAGCCTCACCTGAGAGGGGTCTAGCCTCACCTGAGAGGGCCTAGCCTCACCTGAGAGAGCCTAGCCTCACCTGAGAGAGTCTAGCCTCACCTGAGAGAGCCTAGCCTCACCTGAGAGAGCCTAGCCTCACCTGAGAGAGCCTAGCCTCACCTGAGAGAGCCTAGCCTCACCTGAGAGAGAGCCTAGCCTCACCTGAGAGAGAGCCTAGCCTCACCTGAGAGAGGATCTAGCCTCACCTGAGAGAGCCTAGCCTCACCTGAGAGAGCCTAGCTTCACCTGAGAGCCTAGCCTCACCTGAGAGAGTTTACCCTCACCTGAGAGAGCCTAGCCTCACCTGAGAGAGCCTAGCCTCAAATGAGAGAGCCTAGCCTCACCTGAGAGAGCCTAGCCTCACCTGAGAGAGAGCCTAGTCTCACCTGAGAGAGGATCTAGCCTCACCTGAGAGAGCCTAGCCTCACCTGAGAGAGCCTAGCTTCACCTGAGAGCCTAGCCTCACCTGAGAGAGCCTAGCCTCACCTGAGAGAGCCTAGCCTCACCTGAGAAAGAGCCTAGCCTCACCTGAGAGAGGATCTAGCCTCACCTGAGAGAGTCTAGCCTCACCTGAGAGAGCCTAGCTTCACCTGAGAGCCTAGCCTCACCTGAGAGAGTTTACCCTCACCTGAGAGAGCCTAGCCTCACCTGAGAGAGCCTAGCTTCACCTGAGAGAGCCTAGCCTCACCTGAGAGGGGTCTAGCCTCACCTGAGAGGGCCTAGCCTCACCTGAGAGAGCCTAGCCTCACCTGAGAGAGTCTAGCCTCACCTGAGAGAGCCTAGCCTCACCTGAGAGAGCCTAGCCTCACCTGAGAGAGCCTAGCCTCACCTGAGAGAGCCTAGCCTCACCTGAGAGAGAGCCTAGCCTCACCTGAGAGAGGATCTAGCCCCACCTGAGAGAGCCTAGCCTCACCTGAGAGAGCCTAGCTTCACCTGAGAGCCTAGCCTCACCTGAGAGAGTTTACCCTCACATGAGAGAGCCTAGCCTCACCTGAGAGAGCCTAGCCTCACCTGAGAGAGCCTAGCCTCACCTGAGAAAGAGCCTAGCCTCACCTGAGAGAGGATCTAGCCTCACCTGAGAGAGTCTAGCCTCACCTGAGAGAGCCTAGCTTCACCTGAGAGCCTAGCCTCACCTGAGAGAGTTTACCCTCACCTGAGAGAGCCTAGCCTCACCTGAGAGAGCCTAGCCTCACCTGAGAGAGCCTAACCTCACCTGAGAGGGGTCTAGCCTCACCTGAGAGGGCCTAGCCTCACCTGAGAGAGCCTAGCCTCACCTGAGAGAGTCTAGCCTCACCTGAGAGAGCCTAGCCTCACCTGAGAGAGCCTAGCCTCACCTGAGAGAGCCTAGCCTCACCTGAGAGAGCCTAGCCTCACCTGAGAGAGAGCCTAGCCTCACCTGAGAGAGGATCTAGCTTCACCTGAGAGAGCCTAGCCTCACCTGAGAGAGCCTAGCTTCACCTGAGAGCCTAGCCTCACCTGAGAGAGTTTACCCTCACCTGAGAGAGCCTAGCCTCACCTGAGAGAGCCTAGCCTCACCTGAGAGAGCCTAGCCTCACCTGAGAGAGCCTAGCCTCACCTGAGAGAGAGCCTAGTCTCACCTGAGAGAGGATCTAGCCTCACCTGAGAGAGCCTAGCCTCACCTGAGAGAGCCTAGCTTCACCTGAGAGCCTAGCCTCACCTGAGAGAGCCTAGCCTCACCTGAGAGAGCCTAGCCTCACCTGAGAAAGAGCCTAGCCTCACCTGAGAGAGGATCTAGCCTCACCTGAGAGAGTCTAGCCTCACCTGAGAGAGCCTAGCTTCACCTGAGAGCCTAGCCTCACCTGAGAGAGTTTACCCTCACATGAGAGAGCCTAGCCTCACCTGAGAGAGAGCCTAGCCTCACCTGAGAGAGCCTAGCCTCACCTGAGAGAGCCTAGCCTCACCTGAGAGAGCCTAGCCTCACCTGAGAGCCTACCCTCGCGCGGGCCACCGCTGCGCGCATGCGTACAGGAAGTCATTACAGAGAAGAATGTTCTGGATGATGACATATATATATCCAGCGGTTCAATATAACTGTCATCGGGTAATTTAAAAGTTTAAATCCTTAGGCCTTAGGCTCCCTGTGTCGTGACGTCATAGGCACTTTCCTAGAGACCTGACGCGCGCGTTCTGTCCATCAGCGCGCGCGCGCACATGTGGCTTTCCTGAGGTGCCAGATGTATGCTATATTTACCTGAATTTACCTGAGGGGACAGGACGCAAGAGGAGGCATGCAAGATCCTAGAATATCTTGCAATAGCGTGCAAGATCCTCTGTATCAAGTCTTTTTAAGGAGGGTTAAAAGGCCATTTAGTCCTATGAGGTAGAACGGCCTATTGACATAGCTCGAGTGCATGGGGGGAGTTGTGTAAAACCCTGGTTTGTGTCTCGGAGAGGCTGCAGGTAAGTTCAGTAGAACTTCTGGTTTCAACTCTTTTGACCATGTCGTAGCTCAGTCGATTAAGGCAGCGTCTGGGATGATCTCTGACGTAGGTTCGAATCCTCGTCAAGGCCCTTGTGGATTTGTTTAGGCTACATACTCCTCCCGTGCGAGGCTACAGGCCGTGCTAGGCTAGAAGCCGTGCTAGGCTACAAGCCGTGCTAGGTTACAGGCCGTGCTAGGCTACAAGCCGTGCTAGGCTACAAGCCGTGCTAGGTTACAGGCCGTGCTAGGCTACAAGCCGTGCTAGGCTACAAGCCGTGCTAGGTTACAGGCCGTGCTAGGCTACAAGCCGTGCTAGGCTACAAGCCGTGCTAGGTTACAGGCCGTGCTAGGCTACAAGCCGTGCTAGGCTACAAGCCGTGCTAGGCTACAAGCCGTGCTAGGCTACAAGCCGTGCTAGGTTACAGGCCGTGCTAGGCTACAAGCCGTGCTAGGCTACAAGCCGTGCTAGGCTACAAGCCGTGCTAGGTTACAGGCCGTGCTAGGCTACAAGCCGTGCTAGGCTACAAGCCGTGCTAGGTTACAGGCCGTGCTAGGCTACAAGCCGTGCTAGGCTACAAGCCGTGCTAGGTTACAGGCCGTGCTAGGCTACAAGCCGTGCTAGGCTACAAACCGTGCTAGGCACAATGGCTAGGAGCCAGCCTCTTCCCCCTGTCCAATAGTTGCTGAGATGAGGGATTTAGTGGGTCTTGGGGGGGGGGGCGCTCAGGCCACCCCCTCTGCTCTTGGGGGGTCCCCCCCCCCTAGAGGTCAGCCTGCGGTTGCCCGCTGCTGCCCTCCTGCGGCTCAACGGTAATTCTGGGGCTTTGGCGGCACGAGCCGCGGCTACCTGCGGCAGGCCCGGGTCTGGTTTCAGTTAGCGGCAGCCGCTACGTGCTACAGTTAGCGGCGGTCGCTACGTGCTACAGTTAGCGGAACCCGCTAGGTGCTACAGTTAGCGGAACCCGCTAGGTGCTTCAGTTAGCCGCGCCTGCTAGCCCAGGAGACATGAGGAATACATGAGAAATACACGAAGCAGCCACTCAGCCGTTGCTAGACACTATTTAATCGACTATTCTAACAATCCTATGGTAGTTATCTTTGGCTGTTTAACACAGACTTGAGCATATCTCAATCCAGAAGGTCGGAAATCAGGCAATACGGGACATTCAACAATAGAAAGTTGAAGGGAATGCACGGTTTCTCTTTCACAAAGTTGACACGCGGTGTATCCGACACAAAACATTTCGTCTCAAGCTGCCCAACACGTTCGTATCCCTGACCAGTTGGCTACGACGTGGACTAAAAGTTTCACAACCTTACCGGTGGCAAAAATGAAAAAAATTATGCATTTTAACAGCCATTAACGACCCCCTCTCCAATCAACACCGCCCCCCCCCATCCAGAACCCCCTGTTTCATAGCCCACCCAATCTCCTAATCCTTCCCCCTACTCCCCAATCCACACTACCCCACCCCCTCTCTCCCTCCAATCCCCACCACACCACCACCCCACGTGAATGAGGAGGGGGGGGATTGGAGGGATGAATGTATTCATCAGTGATGAGTACGCAGTTAGATTCACCGGAGTGACAGGCATCCTGTTATGAACTCACTTGAGTGATGGGTAAGGTACGCATAAGACTTATGTCTTATCTATATAAGTCATAGGACTTATCTCTGAGTAAGACATAGGACTCACCTGAGTGATAAACAATGTATATATGACTCACCTGAGTGATAAACAAAGTATATAGGACTCACCTGAGTGATAAACAATATATATAGGACTCACCTGAGTAATAAACAATATATATAGGACTCACCTGAGTAATAAACAATATATATAGGACTCACCTGAGTGATAAACAATGTATATAGGACTCACCTCAGAGATAAGCAAGATATGGCCACTCACGTATCTGGAAGAAAATTGAAAAAATAATTTAGTTTTGCATTCATTGAATTAGGAAACATTTTTCAGGGAGAGAACTTGATGTTGCGGTGTATAGGTGTTCTTTATGTATTTTCTGTTCCATTAGACCCCTCCTATGCCCCCTCCCTTTGCCCCCTCCCTTTTCCCCCCCTCCCTTTGCCCCCTCACTTTTCCTTCTCCATTTTCCCATAACCATTTCCTAACATCTTGATGTGATTCCTTTTCTTCTACTCCTTGTTGCCTAGTCTAATTGTTTCCTGCTAATTCGCCACCTTCCCCTGCTATCTTCATCTCCTCCCTGCCATCTTCCTCTGCCACCTGCCACCTTTCCCTGCCACCTGCCACCTCCTTCTGCCACCTGCCACCTTCCCCCTGCCACCTGCCATCTTCCCCTGCCACCTGCCACCTTCCCCCTGCCACCTGCCACCTTCGCCCTGCCATCTTCCCCTGCCACCTGCCACCTGCCACCTTCCCCCTGCCACCTGCCACCTTCCCCCTGCCATCTTCCCCTGCCACCTGCCACCTGCCACCTGCCACCTCCCCCTGCCACCTGCCACCTCCCCCTGCCACCTGCCACCTCCCTCTGCCACCTGCCACCTGCCACCTGCCACCTTCACCTCCACCATTTATCTGGTTCTCATAGAGAGTTTTCAGCGGACCATTTGCAGGCGGCGATGCAAGGAACGTCTAGGACTTTGTGGTGTGATGGATGAGTGTGTGTGTGAGTGTGTGTGTGAGTGTGTGTGTGTGAGTGTGTGTGTGTGGGTGTGTGTGTGTGTGTGAGTGTGTGTGTGTGGGTGTGTGTGTGTGTGTGTGTGTGTGTGTGTGTGTGTGTGTGTGTGTGTGTGTGTGTGTGTGTGTGTGTGTGTGTGTGTGTGTGTGTGTGTGTGTGTGTACTCACCTAGTTGTGTTTGCGGGGGTTGAGCTCTGGCTCTTTGGTCCCGCCTCTCAACCGTCAATCAACAGGTGTACAGATTCCTGAGCCTATTGGGCTCTATCATATCTACACTTGAAACTGTGTATGGAGTCAGCCTCCACCACATCACCCCCTAATGCATTCCATTTGTCAACCACTCTGACACTAAAAAAGTTCTTTCTAATATCTCTGTGGCTCATTTGGGCACTCAGTTTCCACCTGTGTCCCCTTGTGCGTGTTCCCCTTGTGTTAAATAGACTGTCTTTATCTACCCTATCAATTCCCTTCAGAATCTTGAATGTGGTGATCATGTCCCCCCTAACTCTTCTGTCTTCCAGCGAAGTGAGGTTTAATTCCCGTAGTCTCTCCTCGTAGCTCATACCTCTCAGCTCGGGTACTAGACTGGTGGCAAACCTTTGAACCTTTTCCAGTTTAGTCTTATCCTTGACTAGATATGGACTCCATGCTGGGGCTGCATACTCCAGGATTGGCCTGACATATGTGGTATACAAAGTTCTGAATGATTCTTTACACAAGTTTCTGAATGCCGTTCGTATGTTGGCCAGCCTGGCATATGCCGCTGATGTTATCCGCTTGATATGTGCTGCAGGAGACAGGTCTGGCGTGATATCAACCCCCAAGTCTTTTTCCTTCTCTGACTCCTGAAGAATTTCCTCTCCCAGATGATACCTTGTATCTGGCCTCCTGCTCCCTACACCTATCTTCATTACATTACATTGGTTGGGTTAAACTCTAACAACCATTTGTTCGACCATTCCTTGAGCTTGTCTAGGTCTTCTTGAAGCCTCAAACAGTCCTCTTCTGTTTTAATCCTTCTCATAATTTTAGCATCGTCCGCAAACATTGAGAGAAATGAATCGATACCCTCCGGGAGATCATTTACATATATCAGAAACAAGATAGGACCGAGTACAGAGCCCTGTGGGACTCCACTGGTGACTTCACGCCAATCGTGTGTGTGTGTGTGTGTGTGTGTGTGTGTGTGTGTGTGTGTGTGTGTGTGTGTGTGTGTGTGTGTGTGTGTGTGTGTGTGTGTGTGGGTGGGTGGGTATGTGTACTCACCTAGTTGTGCTTGCGGGGGTTGAGCTCTGGCTCTTTGGTCCCGCCTCTCAACTGTCAATCAACAGTTGTGATTGACACACACACATTTCATGTGTGTGTGTGTGTGTGTACTCACCTAGTACTCACCTAGTTGTGTCTGCAGGATCGAGCATTGACTCTTGGATCCCGCCTTTCGAGCATCGGTTGTTTACAGCAATGACTCCTGTCCTATTTCCCTATCATACCTGGTTTTAAAATTATGAATAGTATTTGCTTCCACAACCTGTTCCTGAAGTGCATTCCATTTCCCCACTACTCTCACGCTAAAAGAAAACTTCCTAACATCTCTGTGACTCATCTGAGTTTCAAGCTTCCATCCATGTCCTCTCGTTCTGTTACTATTCCGTGTGAACATTTCGTCTATGTCCACTCTGTCAATTCCTCTGAGTATCTTATACGTTCCTATCATGTCCCCCCTCTCCCTTCTTCTTTCTAGTGTCGTAAGGCACAGTTCCCTCAGGCGCTCTTCATACCCCATCCCTCGTAGCTCTGGGACGAGTCTCGTTGCAAACCTCTGAACCTTTTCCAGTTTCATTATATGCTTCTTCAGATGGGGACTCCATGATGAGGCGGCATACTCTAAGACTGGCCTTACGTAGGCAGTGTAAAGCGCCCTAAATGCCTCCTTACTTAGGTTTCTGAATGATGTTTTAACTTTTGCCAGTGTAGAGTACGCTGCTGTCGTTATCCTATTAATATGTGCCTCAGGAGATAGATTAGGTGTTACGTCCACCCCCAGGTCTCTTTCACGCGTCGTTACAGGTAGGCTGTTCCCCTTCATTGTGTACTGTCCCTTTGGTCTCCTATCTCCTAGTCCCATTTCCATAACTTTACATTTGCTCGTGTTGAATTCTAGTAGCCATTTCTCTGACCATCTCTGCAATCTGTTCAGGTCCTCTTGGAGGATCCTGCAATCCTCATCTGTCACAACTCTTCTCATCAACTTTGCATCATCTGCAAACATCGACATGTAGGACTCTACGCCTGTAAACATGTCGTTAACATATACAAGAAATAGAATTGGTCCCAGCACCGATCCTTGTGGTACTCCACTTGTTACTGTTCGCCAGTCCGACTTCTCGCCCCTTACCGTAACTCTTTGGCTCCTTCCTGTTAGGTAGTTCCTTATCCATTCTAGGACCTTTCCCCCCACCCCCGCCTGCCTCTCGAGCTTGAACAGCAGTCTCATGTGCGGTACTGTATCAAAGGCTTTTTGGCAGTCCAGAAATATGCAGTCTGCCCAACCATCTCTGTCCTGTCTTATCCTCGTTATTTTATCATAGAATTCCAGAAGGTTTGTTAGGCACGATTTCCCTGTCCAGAACCCATGTTGATGTTTGTTCACAAACCTAATGTTCTCCAGGTGTGCAACCAGTCGCAGCCTAATTATTCTTTCCAGTATTTTACAGGGGATGCTTGTCAGTGATACAGGTCTGTAGTTAAGTGCCTCCTCCCTATCTCCTTTCTTGAAGATCGGCACGACATTTGCCTTCTTCCAGCAACTGGGCAATTCTCCTGACATAAGTGACTCATTAAAGATCATTGCCAGAGGCACGCTGAGGGCCTGTGCTGCTTCTTTTAGTATCCACGGTGATACTTTGTCTGGTCCAACTGCTTTAGTTGCATCTAGAGTTGTCAACTGTTTCATTACCTCCTCTGCTGTCACCTCTATATCTGATAGTCTTTCATCTAGGGTAACCCCTTCCAACAATGGGAGCTGCTCAGGCTCGGTAGTGAACACTCCATGGAAACTGGCATTCAGTGCCTCGCAGATTTCCTTGTCACTTTCAGTATATGCCCCCTCTGTCTTCCTTAGTCTTGTCACTTGGTCGTTCACCGACATTTTTCTTCTTATATGACTGTGTAGTAACTTAGGTTGTTTTTTCGCTTTGATTGCAATATCGTTCTCATAGTCCCTTTCCGATGTTCGTCTTATGTTAATGTAATCGTTCCTAGCTCTGTTGTATCTGCTTCTGTTGTCCTCTGTTCTTTGTCTTCTGTACTTCCTCCACTCCCGCCTGCTGGCCATTTTTGCTTCCTGACACTGTCTATTAAACCATGGGTTATTATATTCCTTCTTATTTTTTCCCTTTACCGTTGGTATAAATCTCTCTTCGGCCTCCTGGCATTTCTGTATGACTAGGTCCATCATATCTTGGACTGTTTTTCCTCTAATTTCTTCCTCCCACTGCACTTCACCCAGATAGTCCCTTATCCTCATATAGTCCCCTTTCCTGTAGTCAGCTCTCCTTTCCCAGATCTCTTGTCCCATGGTCATAAGTTTGAATTCCATCATGTGTGTGTGTGTGTGTGTGTGTGTGTGTGTGTGTGTGTGTGTGTGTGTAAGAGTGTGTGTGTGTACTCACCTATTTGTGCTTGCGGGGGTTGAGCTTTGGCTCTTTGGCCCCGCCTATGTGTGTGTGTGTGTGTGTGTGTGTGTGTGTGTGTGTGTGTGTGTGTGTGTGTGTGTGTGTGTGTGTGTGTGTGAGGGTTGGGGAGGAGGGGTGAGGGTATGTTTCTTTGGGGGAGGGGGGATGTAGTGATGGTGGCCCCGGGCTCCTATAGAGTCCCCCTACGTCAAGAAACTGTCATACACAGTTTCAAGTGTAGATATGATAAGAGCCCAGTAGGCTCAGGAACCTGTACACCAGTTGATTGACAATCGAGAGGCGGGACCAGAGAGCCAGAGCTCAACCCTCGCAAGTATCCCTCTATCACTAATATAGCCCTAGATGTCATACCCGGCGTTAACCGGGTCTCCATCTCTCCTTCTCGCTCTCTCTCTCCATTTGTCATCTCTCTTCCTATATCTCCCTCCCTCCCCGCCTCTCCCTCCCTCCCCCCCCCCCCCTCTCCCTCCCTCCCCCCCCCTCTCCCTCCCTCCCCGCCTCTCCCTCCCTCCCCCCCCTCTCCCTCCCTCCCCGCCTCTCCCTCCCTCCCCCCCCTCTCCCTCCCTCCCCGCCTCTCCCTCCCTCCCCCCCCCTCTCCCTGTGTGTTCACCTAGTTGGGCTTGCGGGGGTTGAGTTCTGCTCTTTCGGCCCGCCTCTCAACTGTCAATCAACTGTTGTACAGGTTCCTGAGCCTACTGGGCTCTATCATATCTACATTTGAAACTATGTATAGTCAGCCTCCACCACATCACTGTCTAATGCATTCCACCTGTCAAGTGCTATGACATTGAAAAAGTCTTTCTAACGTCGTTGTGGCTCATTTGGGTATTCGGTTTCCACCATTGTTAAAGTTTATCAACCCTGTCAATTCCTGAGAATATTGTAGGTAGTGGCTATGTCTCCTCGAGTTTTCCTGTCTTCCAGCGACGTGAGGTGTATTTCACGCAGCCTTTCCTCGTAATTCATGCCTCTTGGTTCTGGGACTAACCTAGTGGCATACCTCTGAACTTTTCCAGCTTCTTGTGCTTGACAATGTACGGGCTCCATGTTGGGGCCGCATACTCCAGGATTGGTCTTACATATGTGGTATACAAGGTTCTGAAGGATTAATTACAGAGGTTTCTGAAAGCCGTTCTGATGACCAGGTTTAAGGGAGCTGGACCTCCCAACCCAGGAGGAAAGAAAATAAACACAGAGTGGACATGATCACGCAATACAAGATACCGAGGGGGAATAGATAAGGTGGAAAGGGCACAACAAGACCAGAAGGCTTGGGGGGGGGGGAATAAAGAGGTATATAGACATCAATTCAATATAGTTATTAATAGGCAAGTACTCATAGGACAAAAAAATTCACAGTTACCACAACCACCACAATTTGCACCACCACTACCACCACCACCTCACCAGAGTCTCACCTGCATGGTAATGGGGTGAGAACAGCTTGGGCAACCTCATCTCTCTTGTTTCTCTTTACACCTCAATAAACTTATTTCAATTTCAATTTGCTGTATGGAAATTCTTCCTTCCTCCATGCACCAGCCGTCCAACCACTTGGGGTGGACGGTAGAGCGATGGTAGAGCGTCGTGCAGGTCGGCGTTCAATCCCCCGACCGGCCACCAAGTTGCTCCATTCCTTCCCAGTGATATATAGTCGTAGTGACTTGACGCTTTCTCCTCATAACTCCTTCCCTTTCCTCCAAATACCCTGAGGATTGGATATCCAACTCCCTAATCCCAGTCCTCATAAGATTATATCACCCATTCCCTAATCCCTTTCCCCATAAGATTGGATTTCACACTATATCATGAGGATTGAATCTCCAACTCCCTAATCTTTATCTCAATAACATTAGATCTCCCACAGGCTAATCCCAATCCGATAAAACGGAATCTCCCACTTGCTCTAACAGAGGATTAAATCTCCCACTCCCTAATCCATATCCCCCAAAGGATTGCACATCCCTATACAAAGAAGACTGAATCTTTCACTGCCTAATCCCCCCCCTCCATAAGATCGAGTCTCCCAATCTCTAATCATAGTCCCCAGAAGATTGGATCTTCCCCGCCTGACAACCTGTCTCAACTCCTCTCAAGGCATAGACAAGATGCATAGCCAAAGACACACCCCTCTTCACCTCTCGGACGTAAGTTCGAATCCTCGTCACGGCCCTTGTGGGATTTGTTCATTTGATGCATCAGGCTATTGTGATTTCTGTGTGTAATGAAGTAAGGGCGAAGAGGTAGAACGGCCTATTGACATAGCTCGAGTGCATGGGGGGAGTTGTGTAAAATCCTGGTTTGTGTCTCGGAGAGGCTGCAGGATCCAAATTCAGTAGAATTTCTGGTTGCAATTCTTTTGACCATGTCGTAGCTCAGTCGATTAAGGCAGCGTCTGGGATTCTCTCGGACGTAGGTTCGAATCCTCGTCACTGTCGTTTCGGTTTTCGCCCCAACCACTGACTGGTGTAATTAACGACCATTTGACTCTAGAAAGAGTAAGAAAAGGCGGCCAGGTCCTCGACCAGGCCTCCTCCTTGTTACACACCCCCAGGAAGCAGCCCGTAGCAGCTGTCTAACTCCCAGGTACCTATTTACTGCTAGGTAAACAGATGCATCAGAGTGAAAGAAAGTCTGCCCATTTGTTCCCGCCTAAGGAAAGAAATACCCAGTATACCCAAAGCATACCCAGAAATATGAGTTTACTGTAGAAATATGTTCAGGACTAAGGTAAACTAGCTGATTTGGCCAATCAGCTACTGAGATGGCCTTAATAACCCTTCAGCTGTTAATAGGCCTTATAGGCTCAACACCAAATCAAAGATATCCATAACATCTAATTCCTGGCAGTAGGTTTAGAACTTTCAAATTCAAAATTCAAATTCAAAATTCAAATTTCAAATTCAAATTTCCTTGGAACCTTCCTGTCCCCTCCCCCTGATGACTTGTGGGCCCCTGTCCTCCCCTGATGACTTGTGGGCCCCTGTTCTCCCCCTGATGACTTGTGGGCCCCTGTTCTCCCCCTGATGACTTGTGGGGCCCTGTCCCCCCCTGATGACTTGTGGGGCCCTGTCCCCCCCTGATGACTTGTGGGCCCCTGTCCTCCTCCTGATGACTTGTGGGCCCCTGTCCTCCCCCTAATGACTTGTGGGCCCCTGTTCTCCCCCTGATGACTTGTGGGCCCCTGTCCTCCCCTTGATGACTTGTGGGGCCCTGTCCCCCACCTGATGACTTGTGGGCCCCTGTTCTCCCCCTGATGACTTGTGGGCCCCTGTCCTCCCCCTGATGACTTGTGGGCCCCTGTTCTCCCCCTGATGACTTGTGGGGCCCTGTCCCCCCCCTGATGACTTGTGGGCCCCTGTCCTCCCCCTAATGACTTGTGGGCCCCTGTTCTCCCCCTGATGACTTGTGGGCCCCTGTCCTCCCCCTGATGACTTGTGGGCCCCTGTCCTCCCCCTGATGACTTGTGGGCCCCTGTTCTCCCCCTGATGACTTGTGGGCCCCTGTTCTCCCCCTGATGACTTGTGGGCCCCTGTCCTCCCCCTGATGACTTGTGGGGCCCTGTCCCCCACCTAATGATGACTTGTGGGCCCCTGTTCTCCCCCCTGATGACTTGTGGGCCCCTGTCCTCCCCCTGATGACTTGTGGGCCCCTGTTCTCCCCCTGATGACTTGTGGGCCCTGTCCCCCCCCTGATGACTTGTGGGGCCCTGTCCTCCCCCTGATGACTTGTGGGGCCCTGTCCTCCCCCTGATGACTTGTGGGCCCCTGTTCTCCCCCTGATGACTTGTGGGGCCCTGTCCTCCCCCTGATGACTTGTGGGCCCCTGTCCTCCCCCTGATGACTTGTGGGCCCCTGTCCTCCCCCTGATGACTTGTGGGCCCCTGTTCTCCCCCTGATGACTTGTGGGCCCCTGTCCTTCCCCTGATGACTTGTGGGCCCTGTCCCCCCCTGATGACTTGTGGGCCCCTGTCCTCCCCCTGATGACTTGTGGGCCCCTGTTCTCCCCCTGATGACTTGTGGGCCCCTGTCCTCCCCCTGATGACTTGTGGGGCCCTGTCCTCCCCCTGATGACTTGTGGGGCCCTGTCCTCCCCCCCCTGATGACTTGTGGGGCCCTGTCCTCCCCCCCTGATGACTTGTGGGGCCCTGTCCTCCCCCTGATGACTTGTGGGGCCCTGTCCTCCCCCTGATGACTTGTGGGGCCCTGTCCTCCCCCCCTGATGACTTGTGGGGCCCTGTCCTCCCCCCCTGATGACTTGGGGGGCCCTGTCCTCCCCCCCCTAATGACTTGTGGGGCCCTGTCCTCCCCCCCCTGATGACTTGTGGGGCCCTGTCCTCCCCCCCTGAATGACTTGTGGGGCCCTATCCTCCCCCCCTGATGACTTGTGGGGCCCCCAACCCCTCCACCCCCTCGTGGTGGGGTGGTTTAAATGGCCGCTGGGATGTTTGCCTTGCAACCCAAGATGTTTGGAAAATAAGCGACAGACATGGTCGATATTTACACACAAAACAGTATAGCTATCGATAAAAATGTCCGCCTCTTGTATAGCGAAGGTTGAGGACCACCGGTCTCCTGTCGGAAGTCGTGGTATTGATGATAAGAACGCCAGTTAATCTTGTTAGGGCTGACGACCTTGTTAGGCACTTCCCCGCTAGTAATACTCCCCACCAGCATCACCCAGAGTAGCCCCACGGGTCTACACCGAGCCCAGCACCACCCAGAGTAGCCCCACGGGTCTACACCGAGCCCAGCACCACCCAGAGTAGCCCCACGGGTCTACACCGAGCCCAGCATCACCCAGAGTAGCCCCACGGGTCTACACAGAGGTATACCCCAGCAGTACAATGAAGATATAGTTTACACCTCACCTGTAGCGTCTAAGAGTTGACTCTTAGGTTTACAAGAGCTGAAAGAAGACTCTTTGTTTTTCCCCGAGCAAGATTTTGAGAGACAATATTTGCAGATTTGTAGAGACAAGCCTCGGCCAGGGCGATGCGAACCCCGACCCGTCAGTCTCCGACCCCGATGGTCAGAAACACCCACCGAGGGAGAGAGAGAGAGAGAGAGAGAGGGAGAGAGAGAGAGAGAGAGAGAGAGAGAGAGAGAGAGAGAGAGAGAGAGAGAGAGAGAGAGAGAGAGAGAGAGAGAGAGAGAGAGAGAGACAGAGAAACAGAGAGGGAGAGAGAGAGAGAGAGACATGCCTCTCTGCCAAGTCTTGTACCCTAATGATGACTCTCTATGACTCTCACTCTTTCTGTGGGTGATGACAAGGGTGTGAGGCTGGTGTGCGCCCGCGCACGCGCACAAGTCAAATGACAGATGATAGGTTGTTGCTTTTAGAGGTGTGTGTGTGTGTGTGTGTGTGTGTGTGTGTGTGTGTGTGTGTGTGTGTGTGTGTGTGTGTGTGTGTGTGTGTGTGTGTGTGTGTATTCACCTAGTTGTGTTTGCGGGGGTTGAGCTTTGCTCTTTCGGCCAGCCTCTCAACTGTCAATCAACTGTTTACTGTTGACTTGTGACTTACTGTTTACTGTTGACCTGTTTACTAACTACACTACTACTTTTTTTTTCACACCACACCACACACACACACCCCAGGAAGCAGCCCGTGACAGCTGACTAACTCCCAGGTACCTATTTACTGCTAGGTAACAGGGGCATTCAGGGTGAAAGAAACTTTGCCCATTTGTTTCTGCCTCGTGCGGGAATCGAACCCGCGCCACAGAATTACGAGTCCTGCGCGCTATCCACCAGGCTACGAGGCCCCATATGTGTGTTTGTGTGTGTGTGTGTTTGTGTGTGAGTGTGTGTGTGTGTGTGTGTGTGTGTGTGTGTGTGTGTGTGTGTGTGTGTGTGTGTGTGTGTGTGTGTGTGTACTCACCTAGTTGTACTCACCTAGTTGTGTTTGCGGGGGTTGAGCTCTGGCTCTTTGGTCCCGCCTCTCAACCGTCAATCAACAGGTGTACAGATTCCTGAGCCTACTGGGCTCTGTCATATCTACACTTGAAACTGTGTATGGAGTCAGCCTCCACCACATCACCCCCTAATGCATTCCATTTGTCAACCACTCTGACACTAAAAAAGTTCTGTGTGTGTGTGTGTGTGTGTTTGTCTGTGTGTGTGTGTGTGTGTGTGTGTGTGTGTGTGTGTGTGTGTGTGTGTGTGTGTGTGTGTGTGTGTGTGTGAGTGTGTGAGTGTGTGTGTGTGTGTGAGTGAGTGAGTGAGTGAGTGAGTGTGTGTGTGTGTGTGTGTGTGTGTGTGTGTGTGTGTGTGAGTGAGTGAGTGTGTGTGTGTGTGTGTGTGTGTGTGTGTGTGTGTGTGTGGTGTGTGTGAGTGTGTGTGTGTGTGTGTGTGTGTGTGTGTGTGTGTGTGTGTGTGTGTGTGTGTGCTTGTACTCACCTAATTGTGCCTGCAGAATCGAGCTTCAGCTCCTGGACCTCTGCCTTTCTAATCACTGGTTGCCTAACAACACCAACCGATGAAATAATCATTGAACTTCACTCAATTGTTCATTTAGTTCATTTCCCACTACTCTTACGCTAAAAAAAACTTACTCTATGTCCCTGTCTATTTATAATGTTTATGTCTCTGTCACGTCTCCTCTCTCTCTCTCTCTGTCGTTTCCTCTAGTAATGTCAGGTCTAGTTCTTTCAGTCTTTCTTCACATTACATCCAGGCATGAGGCTTATGGCAAATATCTGAACCTCTTATATTTTTCTTATATATTTTTCTTTTAGATAGAGGCTCAACGATGGGGCTCAGAGCATTCAGAGCCACCGGGAGACAATCAAGAGCATTCAGAGCCACCGGGAGACAATCAAGAGCATTCAGAGCCACCGGGAGACACTCAAGAGCATTCAGAACCACCGGGAGACACTCAAGAGCATTCAGAACCACCGGGAGACACTCAAGAGCATTCAGAACCACCGGGAGACAATCAAGAGCATTCAGAACCACCGGGAGACACTCAAGAGCATTCAGAGCCACCGGGAGACACTCAAGAGCATTCAGAACCACCGGGAGACAATCAAGAGCATTCAGAGCCACCGGGAGACACTCAAGAGCATTCAGAGCCACCGGGAGATAATCAAGAGCATTCAGAGCCACCGGGAGACAATCAAGAGCATTCAGAGCCACCGGGAGACAATCAAGAGCATTCAGAACCACCGGGAGACAATCAAGAGCATTCAGAGCCACCGGGAGACACTCAAGAGCATTCAGAGCCACCGGGAGATAATCAAGAGCATTCAGAGCCACCGGGAGACAATCAAGAGCATTCAGAACCACCGGGAGACAATCAAGAGCATTCAGAACCACCGGGAGACACTCAAGAGCATTCAGAACCACCAAGAAACAATCAAGACCCCTCCAAAACCACTGGGAAACAAGACTGGAACAAGACAGGAAAGGCTCAACACAAAGTACCAAGGACAAATGAGAGAGTGAAGAGAGCCGTCGTCTCTCAAGGAGCACGAGACGAGAGAGGACGAGGTGTGAGAAGCAACACATATGACAATGACTGTGTCTCCCCTGAGCCCATTATTTGGGTGGCTTAGGCACATATATATAACCCCTATTTACTGGCTAATTAAGCTCCCCTAATATAGCTCTAACTGGTCTCCAGGATATGGTATAGTCGTGGGAAACAAGAGTAACGTTTGTTAAGAGATTTTTGGGAAAACAACATAATATCACGCTGAATACTTTCCTTTTCTGTTGCTCAAAGATCCCCAACAGGTCCGACAGTATTTACACAGATGGTGCAGACCGAAGGTTGAGATTGGGATTAACACGCCGCTGAAAAGTCCAAGAAATGAAAGTAATCCACGTAAATCCCCCCACAAAGGCTCTCTCTCTCTACCTCCTCCGGCCGGAAGCCCCAACGAACGCCACCCCGCCCCGTCTCACAGCTGCGACAAACTTATAAATCTTATAAGAATAACAACATCCCCCCTTTAGTCGTACAGAAAACGGGAACCGCAGTGTTGTCAGAGGATCAGGACGGCCCACATATTACGCGCCGACATGATCCAAGAATGTGCTACTGACAGCGGGAATGGCTGTCCAGGAATCCTCCTGGAATGTCTCTGTCGCCTCCACACTCCAAGGAACCAAGTCTGACGATTTCAGACGTCGGCGGCGATTTCGCCAAAGGGTTCAGGATCGATTTTTTTCTCTCGTCAACAGCGATATTAATACAACCGAATGTTCGCTAAGGTTGGGAAGAAATGCGGTCGCTAAGGTTAGCGAGAACTGTGGTCGCTAAAGTTAGCGAGGAAAGTGCTCGCTCGGTGTTTTAAAGGAATTAACAAACATACAGGTTAACCAGACACAACAAAATTGATATTTTATAAAGGGAATGACTTAGAGGCAAGAGATCAGCTCCTTAATTAATGCTTCACCGGCCGTTACCTAACAGTTTATATAAACAAAATTATATATAAAAAATATTACATTTGTATTATTATATTAAAGTTACGTCAACAGGACGAAGAATTCTGGAGTAAATAACTAGAAGGTGAAAGAGAATGATAATAACTGCGATAAAAATAATAAATTAGACAACACGAGCGTAAGATAACTTGAGACCAAGACAACAATAATAAAAATAAATAATAAACTAATAATATATTACGTAATAATGATAATGTTAATGAATACAATCTCCCCATAACTAAACCTATTAAAAATGCTACGAACAAATAGTATCGAGTCTTATGTAGGCTTATTATTGAGTAATGATTACTGACTAATTATTATAGAGTAAGTATTATGCAAGGTCGGGAGACCACGATCTCGCTTCATGCAGGTCGGCGTTCAATCCCCGACTGTCCACTAAGCGGTTGGGCACCATTCCTTTTTCTCCTGATAATTCAGTCCAACTTTATCACTCTCCACAATACATTCGAATTCCACGAGTTGACAACAGAAACATTATGGAATGGGCACCACAGGAATGGTGCGCGACCAAATAGACGGTCGGGGATTGAACTCCGACCTGCATGAAGCGAGACCGTCGCTCTACCGTCCACCCCAAAGGCTGAGGGAGATGAACAGGAATTATTAGATGATAGTTAAAAGATACTGAGATAAAAATCGATATCAAATTACCCTCAGCCTAGAACATTCTCTCAGTTCAAATCTTTCTCTCAGGTTATATGTTTCTCTCAGCTTAGATCTTACCCCTCAGCCCAGATCATTCTTATATCTCAGATATTCCTCTTAGCTCATACCTTCCTCTCAGCTCTGACGTTCCTCTGATTTCAGATCTTTCTATACTCAGATTTTCATCTCAGCTCACATCGTTACCTCAGCTCAGATCATTACCTCAGCTCACGTCGTTACCTCAGCTCAGATCATTACCTCAGCTCACATCATTACCTCAGCTCAGATCATTACCTCAGCTCACATCGTTACCTTAGCTCAGATCATTACCTCAGCTCACATCATTACCTCAGCTCAGATCATTACCTCAGCTCACATCATTACCTCAGCTCAGATCATTACCTCAGCTCACATCGTTACCTCAGCTCAGATCATTACCTCAGCTCACATCATTACCTCAGCTCAGATCATTACCTCAGCTCACGTCGTTACCTCAGCTCAGATCATTACCTCAGCTCACATCATTACCTCAGCTCAGATCAATACCTCAGCTCACATCGTTACCTCAGCTCACATCGTTACCTCAGCTTTTATCGTTCCTTCATCTCAGATCTTCCTGTCAGTTAAAATTGTTCCCTCAGCCCAGATATTTTCTTCTTGTCAGCTTAAAATTAACAAACTAAACGATTAAATCAGAGAATAATTATCACAGGAAAATAAAATATATTTTGCATAGCCTCAGACACTGGACCGTTGGGTCCGGCCAGCAACTGGATGGGTGACCACAATAGCAAAGCAGAACCCATTACAGCGTTATACTCTGAAGTCCTGCATGTGAAAGACCCCCCTTAAAAAAAAGTTTGGTATAAACAGAATAAATAAAGGCAACTCTCAGAAGAAGGTTAATGTACCTTATAGCAGTCGGCATTTCTTCTCTATTGTGCATGTAAATGTTTAAAAGAGTGCAGCCATGAGAAATGTAGATATATCAGTGCTTTAAGCACCTACATCATCATCTTTTCCGTCTCTCATACTCTCTGTCTCTGTCTCTGTCTCTCTCTCTCTCTCTCTCTCTCTCTCTCTCTCTCTCTCTCTCTCTCTCTCTCTCTCTCTCTCTCTCTCTCTCTCTCTCTCTCTATCTCTCTCTCTCTCTCTCTATCTCTCTCTCTTCCCCCCATCTTCCAGTCACGCACGACGGAAACCATAACCACCAGAGGTGCCAACGGTGCGAGCAGAAGCGTGGCATACTGAAATTCCCCCAATATATCTTCAATATTCTGGCCCTGTTTGCAAAACAAAATGGGGATACATTAGAGTGATGGCCCAGGCTGTTCAACAGTGGCAAGATGGCCTCATTAGCCTGCAACACAATGACCACAACATTCGTGGATCAAATTTCGAAATCGAGAAAAAACTTGTTAAATTTGCATTCAAGAAATAGATATTTGTACAAGGAGGGGGGGGGGGTTATGAGGGGGGAAAGTGCCAAACCATTACGACTATATAGCACTGGGATGGGGTCAGGATAAGGATTTGGGGTGGGACGAGCAGGGGGAAGGAATGGTGCCCAACCACTTGATGGACGGTTGGGGATTGAACGCTGACCTGCATGAAGTGATATATCACCGTAGATTTTCACATGAAATTCTGGGGTGGTTGACAACACTGCAAGGCCCGTGACCTAAGCCAACCACACCCACCCCTTCCACCCCCTTCCACCCCTTTCCCACCAAAAGACCCCCCCCCCCACCCTCATCCTGGGGGAGCCCCATATAATGAGTTTTCCCATCGTTATTGTCAATTTTAATGAGTTTACAAATATGAAGCGGCCCTTGACAGGAACTTTTGTGGTTAAGACCAGGAAGGAGGAGGTCTGAGATCACTGGTCTGAGATCACTGGTCTGAGACCACTGGTCTCAGACCACTGGAATACGAAGAAATAGAAATGATAACTATTTAGAATGAGAAATATTTAGATCAACGTCGACATAAAAGTTGGAAAAGTCGGAAATAAATAGTCGGAAAACTCTAAATATATATATATATATAATAACACTTATACACCACACTATACAACGATGATATACACAATAAAATACTTAGCCTCATACATAATTAAGGCTTACAACAGTCCGAACCTTTGTATACTCAAGCTTCAAAATAATACATTTCCGTTCATACAGAGAGAATTTCACCAATAAAACCTGTCCAAATATAAGAATATTAAGGAGATTTGAAGGAAGAAGAGAAAGGAAAAGAGGAGACGGGTTCAGTGGCCGTGTAGCGAAGAAGAGAAAAGTGGGAAGAGGAGAAAGCAGTATAAGGAGGTAGTAAAAAGGGGAATAAAGGATATAATGAGCAAAACTGACAAATTAAAAGTGAGCGAATGAATATAAGAAGACAAATGAGAAAGAAATCAGGAAGGAACAAGAAGGGATAGAGAGCAAAGGATGGATTTAGGGACAAGACGAAAATACAGAAAGAAAAAGAAGGCTCAAGAAAGGAAAGAACAAGAAAGAAGGAAAGAAGAAGGGAACAAAGAAAGAAGTTTGTCTAACCTGGTAGGCTGAGGGAGGTTGGGCCTCTCTCAGCCTACCAGGCTTTAGATAGGCTACCAGCCTATCTAAAGGCTGGTAGCCTATCTATGGGAATAGACATTCCCAGCCTATCAAATTTAGAGCCTAAATTTGATAGGCTGTGATGGGGAGGTCTGGTCTGGTAAATTGTGAGTTGGGTCTAGTTTGGTAGATTGTAAGGTGGGTCTGTCCTGGTAGATTATGACGTTGGTCTGGCCTGGTAGATTATGAGGTTGGTCTGGCCTGGTAGATTATGAGGCTGGTCTGGCCTGGTAGACCCATCAGGAGTGGCACCCCTTCTCCCCCTAGGGCACCCCACGACCAAACAAACGGATCCACTCGCTTAAATTCTTACAAAAGACACATTCCCAGATCATAAAGTTTGCGCACTTTTCCCTCCTAGATCACAATAACACTAAAAAATAATTAAATTCTACCTCACGAGAGAATCAATACGAATCAGAATTTTCGTAAATCACTAAAAAAAAAAAAAATAAGAATAAAAATGTAAAAGAAACCAAAAAAACAAAACAAAAAAGCCTACTAAAAAAAAGCTAGGCTGAGAGCCTACTGGCAAAATAGGCGGACATTGTTTTCACCCGCTGGGTTCCCGCCTTTTTATGATGTTTTGGCGGGTAATTACGCGTCTCCCGCCAAATTTATCCTGACGTTTTAAGGATTAGGTAGACAGTGGATTTATTACAACGGTACGGAACTTGTGAAACAATAGATTCGTGGATTTATTTGTTGTATATTTTTGTATTTTCAGGAATTGCAACTGTTGACCAAACCACACACTAGAAAGTGAAGGGACGACGACGTTTCGGTCCGTCCTGGACCATTCTCACAATCGACTTGAGAATGGTCCAGGACGGACCGAAATGTCTTCGTCCCTTCACTTTCTAGTGTGTGTGGATTGGTCAACATATTTCAGCCCCGTTATTGTGACTCCTCGTCTACAATTGCAACTGTATTTTGTACTTTTAATATCAACACTATATGTCATAGTTTCTTTTGCAACGAAACATATGATTTCCTGTAATATTAATTTGGACGATGATAAGCATTTATTTAAATGTTTATTAAGTAATAGAAGAGTGTTTGCAATATTGATCTAACAAATGTTGTATAGATTGTCTTGAAGGAGTCCTGATTCACGTTTCTAAACGATGTTCTTATATTTCTCAGCGTTACATATGCTGCTAGTGCTATCCTGTTTACGTGTGCCACCGGTGTGATTGTGGGAATTATATCCACTCCCCAAATCATTTCCCCGTCACAGCCCAAATCCTAATCCTGATCCCTTCACAGTGCTATATAGTCATAATGGCTTTGCGCTTTCTCCTGACTGTTCCCTTCCCTTCCTAAATCGTTTTCTTTCTTCGTGATTTCTGTAGTTTGTCTTTTCCTTATGGTGTTGATGCCTCCTGGTCCCCTCTCTCTCTCTCTCTCTCTCTCTCTCTCTCTCTCTCTCCCCTCCCTCTCTCTCTCTCTCTCTCTCTCTCTCTCTCTCTCTCTCTCTCTCTCTCTCTCTCCTCTCTCTCTCCCTTTCCCATCTTCATTACCTTACACTTGTTGGGACTGAATTCCAGCAGAATTCGTCTGACCATTCCTTGAGCTTGTCAAGGTACTTCTGAAACTTACTGCAGTCATCCTCTGTTTTCACATTCCTCATCAGCTTTGCATCATCTACAAATATTGACATGTATGAGCTCACTCCCTTAAGGAGGTCGTTTACATAAATTACAAACAGCAGTGGTCCCAGGACCAAGCCTCGTGGGACCCCACTTGTTACATTTCTCCAGTTTGAAACCTCCTCTCTCTCTATGACTCATTGTTTTCTGTCCTTTAGGTACTCCGTTACCCAGGTCAGTGTTTTGCCAGTTATCGCAGCTTGCTTTTCCATCTGCTACACCAGTCTTTCACGGGGAAGTGTCGAATGTATTTTGATTATACAGGAAAATACAATCTGTAGAGCCTTCGTTTTATTGATTTATTCCTGTCATAAAAGTCAAACAAGTTTGTCAGGCACAACTTTTCCTTTGTGAGTCCACGTTCACCTTTTGTCTCACAGTTGATGTTCTCAAGATGCTTCATCATTCTCAAGCAGATTACTTTCTCCAGCATCTTGCACACAATGCTTTTCAGTGACACCCGTCTGTAATTTACTGCTCCTTTCCATCTTATTTGTTTTTTAACATTTGGACTAGGTTTGGATTTTCCTTCTGGGAGATTTCTTGTCTGAAGCGTTTTATTAAAAAGTTTAGATAATGGTGACAAAATATTTGTGCAACTTTCTTCAGCTGCCAGTGACGAGATTAGGTCTGGCCCGATTGATTTTGTCATATCTGGTTCCTTTAAGTGTGTTTTTTGTTCCTTTTACCTCTTGTACAGTGACCACACTGTCATCCATTGTTTCTTCTGGCCTTTCATCTTGCAACCTGGTTTTGACGCTTGTTCTATTGTAGAGACTTGATATCTTGTGCCAAGTTCCTTATATACCTCGTTATCCTTTTCTGTGAGAATTCCAGCTTGACTCCTCAATTTCCGTACATGACCTGGCACTGCTGTTTATCTCATCATAAAACAGTCTGGCCCTTAGCTTTCACACCAATGTCATATAGGCGGAGACAGTGAGGGCCTTCAAGAGCCCCAGTCTCCAACACTGCATCTTCGACTTCGACTCCTGTCCTCCAAGGTGTAAAAGGGATTAGTTATATAACAGCGGCATACGCAATGCTTCAGTGAGTATGCTGCAGGCCCAAGCGCCGGCGGACATGTGTACGCGTCTGTGTGTACATGTGCACATTGTTTAAGCAACCTTGACCAGCACCTTGTACACACATTACAGGCATCTCCTGTCCTGGGCGGCCATTGGTGTGCGCCAAGGGCAGAAAAACACACCGCCCGGACCCGAAAAACAGACGAGAGCGCTAAGGATGCCCTGGAAATTGTACTCTGGACAGCACAGACTCTGATAAAACAATGGCCAGAGGCTCGTTAATCCAGCTGCCACGCACTTGTCTATGATTAACACCTTAACACGAGGGGGATTAACACCTTTCAACCTTCAAGTTTATGTTATCTTGCGGGTGCAAGGAAGAGGAGGGGGGGGGGGGGAAACGTTTTAATAACAGTGTTTATATTTAACAAAAGTGTTGTCGTAACTTACACAATGTGGGACCTATGCTCTCTTATGCTTATGGCACTCAACACATATTTCTAATGACTCTTAGATCCGGGGAGCCAGTCGGCCGAGCGGACAGCACGTTGTACTTGTGATCCTGTGGTCCTGGGTTCGATCCCAGGCGCCGGCGAGAAACAATGGGCAGAGTTTCTTTCACCCTATGCCCCTGTTACCTAGCAGTAAAATAGGTACCTTGGTGTTAGTCAGCTGTCACGGGCTGCTTCCTGGGGGGTGGAGGCCTGGTCGAGGACCGGGCCGCGGGGACACTAAAAAGCCCCGAAATCATCTCAAGATAACCTCAAGATAGATGAAGACACTGTCTCAGGTAGTGGGTCAATGTCCTTCACTAACTTCTGCAACTTCGTTCCCCGGCTGTTGCTCCATCCCGAGTCTCCATGGGGGGGGGGGCATACCTGTATCCAGGATGGATTATTGCAATTGCGGATTGCAATAAACTCCTTAGGCCTCTTCCTTTTCACCTATAATGAATGAGGTTGTGACTGCATTGTAAAAGTGTACAGACTCACAGACTTGTTCTTTATCTTCCTTTCCTCGACAGCCTTGTCGCACTGATGATGTGTGATGATGTGAGTTGTTGAAGGGTCTTGGGGGATGAATCATTCCGTGTGGTCTCCTTCAGCCTCCTCAGAAGCCAGTACATCATATATGAAGCAGGTTATGAGCTTGGAAACTTCACAACTCAAGGTTAATTATTGTTACAATCACCCTCACAGGGCTTCGGATTTCACAGGGTTATTCAACATATGTAAACAAAGTCGCCGTGATTGAGAAAAGATGTACAGGTTTCGTAAGGGGGTTATCTTGAGGTTATCTTGAGATGATTTCGGGGCTTTAGTGTCCCCGCGGCCCGGTCCTCGACCAGGCCTCCACCCCCAGGAAGCAGCCCGTGACAGCTGACTAACACCAAGGTACCTATTTACTGCTAGGTAACAGGGGCATTCAGGGTGAAAGAAACTTTGCCCATTTGTTTCTGGCTCGTGCGGGAATCGAACCCGCGCCACAGAATTACGAGTCCTGCGCGCTATCCACCAGGCTACGAGGCCCCTCTTGTGTAAATGTTTCATGACTCTCCATTCTCACGCACTATCAAATAAATCATAAAATAATTAAAGGTTAAAATTAGTTTTTATATAATTTACAATTGCAAACACAATATTATGATTTCTTCAGCTGTACTAGGTCATTTAAATTGAGTGTTTGTCGCTAGAGTGGGTGTTTACTGGGCATCTCAAGATGGCGGCCTTTGCTGGTGTTTGATACTTTTAGGTGGCGAAATTCAGAGTGGGTGCTAACTGGCGTTTCAAGATGGCGACGCGCGACGGCGGGCTATTTGCGATCCGTCAGCCGTCGTAATGGAAATAATGACTCCAAACACACGGCAAGAAGAAAAACAAGACTTAGGGCACCACCCAAGACATGAACGAAGCATTCTGAGCAAATAACACCTTGTCTAAACACTTCGCTCTAGATCCACTGACTGAAAGAAGAATCGAATCTCACGCATCTGTGTAACGTCATTTGGGTTTAGGCCATTGATCTCTCTTAAAAATGGCTCCGGATTAATATGCTTCCGGTGGTGAAGAACGATAAATGGGGCAATAGGCGTCTAAGAAACGAAGCAGCGAAAGGGAATGACACTTGGTTTATGAGGAAGACAAAACTGAGTGAGAGAGAGAGAGAGGAGGCAGAGGAAGCGCATTTAAGTGTGTTATGAACCACCTGGTGTAGGTGCCCCTGTACTACCCCCCCCCCCCCGCATGCCCCATACCCACTGTCACTACTCATACCCAACACCTCTACCCTACCCCCCATCCCCCCCCCCCTCCCTCACCCCCCACCCGTCCACGTCTCCCTCGATAATCCCCCTCACATAAAAGCCTTCTCAATCCTCCCCCAACAAAAGCACACTCATCAATTTTCCCAATTTCAAGACCAATTAACACCTAACAACCGGGTGAAACGAGCCTACAATTCTAGGCCTAGTTACCGCCCGACGGATCTATATAACGAGGCCATCCTACAATGCATTAGTACATCCGGTTATGAAGACACAAAAAAAACATAAAAAACAATTAAAGATTGATATGATTAGGATCACCAATTAAACTCACATTGAAAGGTGCCATTATTGAATGTGATTTGAGCCAACCCTCACTCACTCCCTCTTTTTAACCGGAGACAAGTCTGCCCTCGTTGCACTTACCCGGGGTCTGCTCGAGCTATATACCTCGCTATAAGGGACGCTGGTATATGGACCTCCCTCGATCTAATTACATTTTTACTCTTTGATGTTATTTAAATCTGACGGAGCCCATATGTACAATTGGCACACTGGTGATATCAAGGTGGAGGCAATAGTCTATACATAGGTCAAGAGGCGCTGGGGACCCACCTATTTACTCTGCTCTGTCCTGTGTATACTCGGGCCTCTATTGGAGAGAAAGGTAATCTGATGTATTCGAGGCGAGGCACAAAGGGAGTGTATATTTTCTCTGTATACAAGCAGTTTTAGGAAATAATACACGGTAAGTATTGGGTAGGTGTGAGGGTCATCAGGGCCTGTCACCGTGGTGGAGTTAGTGTTACCTTGAGGAAGAAAAGGGGCACTTTCCTTGCCTTAAGAAAGAAAAGGGGGCATTTTCCTTGTCTTAAGAAAGAAAAGGGGCACTTTCCTTGTCTTAAGAAAGAAAAGGGGCACTTTCCTTGTCTTAAGAAAGAAAAGGGACACTTTCCTTGTCTTAAGAAAGAAAAGGGACACTTTCCTTATCTTAAGAAAGAAAAGGGGCACTTTCCTTGTCTTAAGAAAGAAAAGGGGCACTTTCCTTGTCTTAAGAAAGAAAAAGGGCACTTTCCTTACCTTAAGAAAGAAAAGGGGCACTTTCCTTATCTTAAGAAAGAAAAGGGGGCACTTTCCTTGTCTTAAGAAAGAAAAAGGGCACTTTCCTTACCTTAAGAAAGAAAAGGGGCACTTTCCTTACCTTAAGAAAGAAAAGGGGCACTTTCCTTACCTTGAGAAAGAAAGGGGGCACTTTCCTTACCTTGAGAAAGAAAAAGGGCACTTTCCTTACCTTAATCTTGAGTTTACGTGCCTGTACGAAACTGCAAGACACCTATTGGTCCATACAACTCAGCGCCTATTCATCATCCACCCAAACTCATCCGGCAATGCTATTTTCCTGGTGAGTTTTGACGCAGTCATTGCAAACGATGACTTCCCCCCCCCCCCTTTTTACGAACTGTCTTATTACCCAAACGGTTTCGTATTTTTCAGGACCGCGTTCAAATCCTGCGGTGACCAAAGCGAAACAAAAGATCTAGATTTCTAGATCCACAAAAAACTTGATAACACTTCTATGACTTGGTAACTATTTCTACAACTCATTTCAGAGTTGTAGAGATTTCAAAGACAAACATGCAGTATTTAAGAGTTATATATATATATATATATATATATATATATATATATATATATATATATATATATATATATATATATATATATATATATATATATATATATAACATGGAAGTATAAAGAAAATAACTCATCAATTCATCTATAATTAACCATAGGCTTCAGGCTTCAGAGTGAGGTGGTGAATGATAGCGTCAGTTAGTGTGAAGAAGTGATATGAAATGCTAATGCTTATTCTCTTACTGCCTAATCTTCTCTAGAGGAAAAAAGGGAGAGGAAATGACGGAGGGAAGTGAGTGAGTGAGTGAGTGAGGGGAGGTCTGAGGAGACCCACCTGTCATGGTAACTCAAGTTCCACATTTCCCCTTACTCATTAACGACTGCTGTTAGGCAGGCTTTTCGAAGTGATTAATTTGGTCCCAGTGAGAGAGAGAGAGAGAGAGAGAGAGAGAGAGAGAGAGAGAGAGAGAGAGAGAGAGAGAGAGAGAGAGGGAGAGGGAGAGGGAGAGAGAGAGAGAGAGAGAGAGAGAGAGAGAGAGAGAGAGGAAGAGAGAGAGAGAGAGAGAGAGGAAGAGAGAGAGAGAGAGAGGGAGAGGGAGAGAGAGAGAGAGAGAGAGAGAGAGAGAGAGAGAGAGAGAGAGAGAGAGAGAGAGAGAGAGAGAGAGAGAGAGAGAGAGAGAGAGAGAGAGTACCTACGAGTTAATGCAGTGTACATCTTTAGAACGATCAGGGGTTTGGATATGCCTGTTGAATACACACACACATACACACTCATTCCCTCTCCAAATGGGAGGATTGACTGGGTACCAATGCTTACATTTTCTTCCTCCACCCTGTAGTAATTTGGGGAACTGGTTGTAAACTAACTGGCGAGTGGTGTTCCAGGGGAAACGAACAAGGTGAACCTCACCGTAAGCTTTGGGAAGGGAAAGTTTCCACTCCTGGTAAAAGGAGTCAGAAGTCCTTCATTCACACCCAATAATATTAAAAACTTACGAAAACCTTAATAAAACAGAAGGAATAGGTAGCGAAGCTCTCATTATAAGTATCATAATTAATAATCATAATTCGGAAAATTAAAAACAAAATAATTCATGATATTTAAAAAGTTTAATTCATAAAATAATAATATAACTAAATATATGCAACTAAAACCCCGAACTCCTTAAATTAAAACAAAATAAAATTCGTGAACAAAATTGCAATCTTTTATTATAATTTGTATGAGAAAACAAGGAGCTTATTGTATATATATATATATATATATATATATATATATATATATATATATATGTTTTGTACCTAGTAGCCAGAACGTCGTACTCGGCCTACTATGCAAGGCCCGATTTGCTTAATAAACCAAGTTTTATTGAATTAATATATTTTCTCTAATTTTTTTCTTATGGAATGATAAAGCTACCCATTTCATTATGTATGAGGTCAATTTTTTTTTATTGGAGTTAAATTAACTTAGATATATGACCGAACCTAACCAACCCTACCTAACCTACCTAACCTAACCTAACCTATCTTTATAGGTTAGGTTAGGTTAGGTACCCGAAAAAGTTAGGTTAGGTTAGGTTAGGTAGGTTAGGTAGTCGAAAAACAATTAATTCATGAAAACTTGGCCTATTAGGCAAATCGGGCCTTGCATAGTAGGCAGAGAAGTGCGTTCTGGCTACTAGGTACGACATATATATATAATATATATATATATATAATATATATATATATATATATATGGGGCTTCTATCCCTCTAACTATTTTCTTAGCATCAGGGCTTAATTGGAATAGGAGTTCTCCAAAACTCATTTTCGTACTTTTAAGGTGAAGAAAAGAAGTGATTTACTATAGAGTGTATTACACTTATTTGTATAATTTGCACGACGTTTCGAACCTCCATGGTTCATTCTCAAGTGAACAATCTTACAATACTAGTTGATTTTATACCCGCATTAGGTCAGGTGATAATACAATGAAGGTGAAAAACATGGGGGGATACATAAGGGATAAACATAGGGGCTGCAGAAGGCGTTCCTAACCAAAACATAAACCTGATAATATTCTACAAAACCAAGAAGACTTCCGAACTCCTTATCAAAAACAGCCCGAAGCCGACGGAGAACCCTCTACAGCAGTCAAGCGTTGTATACATGTACACTTGCCCCCACGAAGGATGTAACCTTCAATGTAAGTACATAGGTATGACGTCGACCAAGCTGACGAGGCGTTTGACATTAAGAATAGAGCGACCTACCATGAACACCCAAATCACGGAACTATTTACTCTACCCACCATGAGAGTAAGGACAAGACAAGAACATATCGATGCCAACACAGAAGACAATGTCCAACATAACAGGCCAATTACACTGGATTAATCTTTGTGTTTAGATAGGAGATGCCTCGTATGGGCCAATAAGCCTTCTGCAGCCCCTATGTTTATCCCTTATGTATCCCCCCATGTTTTCACCTTCATTGTATTATCACCTGACCTAATGCGGGTATAAAATCAACTAGTATTGTAAGATCTGTTCACTTGAGAATGAACCATGGAGGTTCGAAACGTCGTGCAAATTATACAAATAAGTGTAATACACTCTATAGTAAATCACTTCTTTTCTTCACCTTAAAAGTACGAAAATGAGTTTTGGAGAACTCCTATTCCAATTAAGCCCTGATGCTAAGAAAATAGTTAGAGGGATAGAAGCCCTAAACCAGAAATAATAAATACAGAATATGCGGTCATATTCAATGAAACATGTTTGAAAGAAACCTGCTGCCAGTATACACCATATATATATATATATATATATATATATATATATATATATATATATATATATATATATTCGCACTTCTCAGCCTACTATGCAAGGCCCGATCTGCGTAATAAGCCAAGTTTTCCAGCAATATTTTTCTCATTTTTTTTCTTATAAAATGATAAAGCATTTTCATGAGCTAATTTTTTTTTAATTTGAGTTAAAAACTAACGAAGATGCCGAACCTAACCAACCCTACCTAACCTAACCTAACCTAACCTAACCTAACCTGCCTAACCTATCTTAACCTAACCTAACCTAACCTAACCTAACCTAACCTAACCTAACCTAACCTAACCTATCTTAACCTAACCTAACCTAACCTATCTTAACCTAACCTAAACTAATACAACTAAATCAATAATTTATGTTCTTAATATAATACAATAATAATATATAAAATAAACCAACAGGAAACAATTTATTGAAAAGAAAATCACTCGGCCTATTAGGCAAATCGGGCCTTGCATAGTAGGCCGAGAAGTGGCTCACAGCCTGGTCTCTTGTCTGTTTGCTTGTTTGCTTGCCAGCCTGCCTCCTCGTCTGCCTGCCTGCCTGTCCTGTCTGTCCTGCCCGCTTGCCTGCCTGCCTGCCTGCCTGCCTGCCTGCCTGCCTGCCTGCCTGCCTGCCTGCCCTGCCCTGCCTGCGCCTGCCTGCCTGCCCTGCCTGCCTGCCTGCCTGCTTGCTTGCGTGCCTGCCTGCCTGTCTGCTCTGCCTGCCTGCCTGTCTCTCTGCCTGCCTGCCTGTCTGCTCTGCCCTGCCTGCCCTGACTCTCGGCCTGCCTGTCTCTCTGCCTGCCTGCCTGCCTGCCTGTCTCTCTGCCTGCCCTGCCTGCCTGCCAGTCTGCCTGCCTGCCTGCCTGTCCTCTCTGCCCTGACCTGCCTGCCTGCCTGTCTCTCTGCCTTGCTGCCTGTCTCTCCTGACTGCCTGCCTGCCTGCCTGTCTCTCTGCCTGCCCTGACTGCCGGCCTGTCTCCTTGCCTGCCTGCCTGCCTGACTCTCTGCCTGCCTGCCTGCCTGCCTGTCTCTCTGCCTGCCCTGCCTGCCTGCCTGCACTGCCTGCCTGCCTGCCTGCCCTGCCTGCCCTGACTGCCAGCCTGCCTGCCTGCCTGCCCTGACTGCCGGCCTGCCTGCCTGCCTGCCTGCCTGCCTGCCTGCCTGCCTCCCTGCCCGTTTTGCCGCCAGCCTGCCTGCCCTGCCTGACTGCCTGCCTGCCTGCCTGCCTGCCTGCCTGCCCTGACTGCCTGCCTGCCTGCCCGCCTGCCTGCCTGCCCTGACTGCCTGCCTGCCTGCCTGCCTGCTTGCCTGACTGCCGGCCTGCCTGCCCGCCCCGCCCGCCCGCGCCCGCCCGCCCGCCCTGCCCGCCCCGCTGCCTGCCAGCCTGCCTGCCTGCCCTGACTGCCGGCCTGCCTGCCTGCCTGCCGTTTTGCCTGCCTGCCTGCCTGCCTGCCAGACTGCCGGCCTGCCTGCCTGCCTGCCTGCCTGCCAGACTGCGGCCTGCCTACCTGCCTGCCTGCCTGCCTGCCTGCCTGCCAGCCTGCCTGCCTACCTGCCTGCCAGCCTGTTTTGCTGCCAGCTACCTGCCTGCCTACCTGCCTGCCAGCCTGCCGTTTTGCTGCCAGCTGCCTGCCTACCTGCCTGCCCGCCGCCAACCACAATACAACCATCAGAGTGTGTCAAGCCTGACGTAACGGTGGCGTCATCTAGCGGCGTGCCTGCCTACCAGCCTGCAGCTATCTAAACAAACTGCCTGCCTGCCTGCCTGCCTACACAAACTGGTTGCCGCCAACCACAATACAACCATCAGAGTGTGTCAAGCCTGACGTAACGGTGGCGTCATCTAGCGGCGTGTGTGTGTGGTGTGGTGTGTGTGTGTGTGTGTGTGTGTGTGTGGTGTGTGTGTGTGTGTGTGTGTGTGTGTGTGTGTGTGTGTGTGTGTGTGTGCGTGCTGCGTGTGTGTGTGTGTGGCTGTGTGGTGTGTGTGTGTGGTGGTGTGTGTGTGTGTGTGTGTGTGTGTGTGTGTGTGTGTGTGTGTGTGTGTGTGTGTGTGTGAGTGCGTGCGTGCCTAATTGTGCTTGCGGGGGTTGAGCTCTGGCTCTTTGGTCCCGCCTCTCAACTGTCAATCAACTGGTGTACAGATTCCTGGGCCTACTGGGCTCTATCATATCTACATTTGAAGTGTGTGTGTGCATGTGCGTGTGTGTGTGTGTAATTGCCTTAGTGTAGTTACAGGATGAGAGCCACGTTCGTGGTGTCCCGTCTTCCCAGTACTCTTCGTCGTATAAGGTTGAGACGACTGTAAAGTAATATAGAGCTGTGAGGCTGAAGCAAACCTTTCCTTATGAAGACCACTCATAGCCCAGTCGACAGAGCCTTACACCCACGGGGTCCACGGTTCGAGCCTCCTAGAACCGAAGTGTATGTTTATTTTCAAGGACGTGTGGATGATTAATTATATGGTAAATGATGTCATAGAGGTGATGGGATAGAGCTGATGGGATAGAGTTGATGGGATAGAGGTGATGGGATAGAGCTGATGGGAAAGAGCTGATGGGATAGAGCTGATGGGATAGAGCTGATGGCTTGCTTCCGGCATTCTTACACTCTTTCTTGTACACCTGTAATCTACCCCCCCCCCACCCTTCATCCCCCCCCTCCAGCACACCCATACACCCCTCCTACCCCTCCCCCCTTCACCTCACAACCATACACCCCTTCAATACCCCCCACCCCCCACTCCCATCTACCCTTACCTATATACACACCTTTTCACCCCCTTCAACACCACTTCACTTCCTCCATTACACCCCTACAACCCCCCACCCCCCTCCCCCCTGTCCTCTTAACCCCATCCGTCACCCCCCCCCCCCCCATCTCCCTCCCCATGCAATTTGCAGATCATCAACTTAAACAGCCGAGGCTCCACCTTTCCTCGTGTTTACCTTCCTCTGGGTAAAGAAAGGCACACCAGATTTTTGAGCAGCATCCAGAGATCAGTCCTGGTGTGTACTTTGTTATTCCCCGAGCTGTTCCTCTCGTCAGCCTCCTCCAAATTGGAGGAGGAGGTGTGGTGGGGAGTGTGGGAAGCGTGGGGTGGGGGTGTGTGGGGGTGGGGGTGTGGGAAGCGTGGGGTGGGGGGGGTGTGTGGGGGTGGGGGTGTGTGTGGGGGTGGGGAGTGTGGGAAGCGTGGGGTGGGGGTGTGTGGGGGTGGGGGTGTGTGTGGGTGTGGGAAGCGTGGGGTGGGGGTGTGGGGTGTGTGTGTGTGTGGGGGGGGGGGGGTAGGAGCTCATTTAGGATCTGGGAAGGGGTCAGGATAAGGATTTGGGATGGGACGGGGAAAAAGGAATTGTGCCCCAACCACTTGGCGGACGGTCGGGGGATTGAACGCCGACCTGCATGAAGCGAGACCGTCGCTCTACCGTCCAAAGTTGCAAACTGTGTCAAGACAACTTACCTCCGGTGATTGCAATTGCGATTTATGAGGTGTTTTAAACAGCGGGGCCGCGGCGAGGGTCTGCGACACGGGAACCCTCTCGTCCCGTCAACACGCGGCTCTCACGCCGTAGGTAACACCCCACCGCCAATGGCTTCATAAAAACCGTAGGGTGGTTGGTTGTGGGGGGGGGGGGGGGAAGGGGATTGGGGGGGTGATATGGGGGGGGAGGGGGATATGGGGGGGAGGGGGATATGGGGGGGGAGGGGGATATGGGGGGGAGGGGTTGTAGCGTGGTGGTGATGCTATGCAGTCCAAGTTTCAGCCCCGCTCCTGTGCCAGGTAAGTCCATCACGGGCTCGCCATAGCCCGTGCTACTTGCCCCGCTCCTGTGCCAGGTAAGTAAACTACGGGCTCGCCATAGCCCGTGCTACTTGCCCCGCTCCTGTGCCAGTAAGTCCACTACGGGCTCACCATAGCCCGTGCTACTTGCCCCGCTGCTGTGCCAGGTAAGTCCACTACGGGCTCACCATAGCCCGTGCTACTTGCCCCGCTGCTGTGCCAGGTAAGTCCACTACGGGCTCACCATAGCCCGTGCTACTTGCCCCGCTGCTGTGCCAGGTAAGTCCACTACGGGATCACCATAGCCCGTGCTACTTGCCCCGCTGCTGTGCCAGGTAAGTCCACTACGGGATCACCATAGCCCGTGCTACTTGCCCCGCTGCTGTGCCAGGCAAGTCCACTACGGGATCACCATAGCCCGTGCTACTTGCCCCGCTCCTGTGGCAGGTAAGTCCACTACGGGCTCACCATAGCCCGTGCTACTTGCCCCGCTCCTGTGCCAGGTAAGTCCACTACGGGATCACCATAGCCCGTGCTACTTGCCCCGCTCCTGTGCCAGGTAAGTCCACTACGGGCTCACCATAGCCCGTGCTACTTGCCCCGCTGCTGTGCCAGGCAAGTCCACTACGGGATCACCATAGCCCGTGCTACTTGCCCCGCTGCTGTGCCAGGTAAGTCCACTACGGGATCACCATAGCCCGTGCTACTTGCCCCGCTGCTGTGCCAGGCAAGTCCACTACGGGATCACCATAGCCCGTGCTACTTGCCCCGCTCCTGTGGCAGGTAAGTCCACTAGGGGCTCGCCATAGCCCGTGCTACTTGCCCCGCTCCTGTGCCAGGTACCAACCAAACTGAGTGGACCAAACTCTCACAAGTCAAGCCTGGCCTCGGGCCGGGCTTGGGGAGTAGAAGAACTCCCAGAACCCCATCAACCAGGTATCAACCAGGTAAGTAAACTACGGGATCACCATAGCCCGTGCTACTTACAATTTTTAGTTCCGAGTAGCTGAATCTAAAACAACAGTTCTATAGTGTCTCTACGGGCTATTCATGCCCGTGCCACATCTTGGGTGGATTAATCTCTATCGATCAATCAATCTATGATGTCAGTTCACGTCGTCGTGGCGACGTACACTGAATCAAACGCAAAACGACGTTGGGAACGTCCTGACACAACAACGTCCCCACGTTATATTTACGTTATGGGAGCTATGATCACCACATCCAAAATCCTCAAGGAAATTGACGGATCAAAGATAATTGAGCACAGATGGTACTCGCTTAGGGGAACACAGGTGGAGGCTCCTACGCTGAAGCCACAGAGACTTTATAAATTATTTGTTCAGAGCCGGAGTTGTGAACAGGTGGAATGCATTAGGAAGTGATGTGGTGGAGGCTGACTCCATACACAGTTTCAAGTGTAGATATGATAGAGCCCAATAGGCTCAGGAACCTGTACACCTGTTGATTGACGGTTGAGAGGCGGGACCAAAGAGCCAGAGCTCAACCCCCGCAAGCACAACTAGGTGAGTACACACACACACACACACACACACACACACACACACACACACACACACACACCAAAAAGTGGAGTACCACAAGGAAGCTGCCACTGAACTATATGTTTAATAGATCTCTAACCATGCCCAAGAGCCCCAATCTACTCCACGGAAACCCATCCCCATAATATATAAATCCTAGATGGAATACTGACCAAAACCTCCCTAATGATAAAATAAGAATTGTGTATGTATGTAAATATGAGTATATAATATTAACAATTGTGTAACTTGCTTCACAAGACTGTCACTTGCTTAGCTAAACGAACTATGAGGTTCAGTTCCTGAACCCTTTATGTGGCCCCTGAAACCCTTTATTTATTATGCACCCCATGCTACAGGATGGGTATGGGGTGCATAATAAATGAAAAAAAATCTTGTCACAGAGGCTTTCATCCATTCATCAATCCCCCCTATCCCTCTTCACTAACCACACCCCCCCCCATCACCTACCATCTCTCAATTCCTCTATCCATCCCCCCCCCTCTCTCTCTCTCTCTCTCTCTCTCTCTCTACCTTAACACTCTCATAACTTTTTCCTTCCTTCTCGACCCACCTTTCCCCCCCCCCCCTCATTGCTATAGGTCACGCAAGGTCACCACACTACCCAAGGGACACGAGGGGAAACGAGGTGATTGGAAATCGTAGTTTACACCACATTCAAAGTCTAAACCCAACTCCAGTAGATTTCTTTTGAAATCAACCCGCAGACAAAAAGAACCCTTACACACAGCCATCATAATAGCGCGATGCATCAATGGAACAAAGCCACAAGGGCCGTGACGAGGATTCGAACCTACGTCTGAGAGCATCCCAGACGCTGCCTTAATCGACTGAGCTACGACATGGTCAAAAAGAGTTGAAACCAGAAGTTCTACTGAACTTACTTAGATCCTGCAGCCTCTCCGAGACACAAACCAGGATTTGCACAACTCCCTTATGTTGATTAAGTCGATTAAGGCAGCGTCTGGGATGCTCTCAGACGTAGGTTCGAATCCTCGTCACGGCCCTTGTGGCTTTGTTCCATTGATGCATCGCGCTATTATGATGGCTGTGTGTAAGGGTTCTTTTTGTCTGCGGGTTGATTTCAAAAGAAATCTACTGGAGTTGGGTTTAGACTTTGAATGTGGTGTAAACTACGATTTCCAATCACCTCGTTTCCCCTCGTGTCCCTTGGGTAGTGTGGTGACCTTGCGTGACATATAGCAATGAGGGGGGGGAAAGGTTGGTCGAGAAGGAAGGAAAAAGTTATGAGAGTGTTAAGTTAGAGAGAGAGAGAGAGGAGAGAGAGAGAGAGAGAGAGAGAGAGCGAGCGAGAGAAGAGAGAGAGAAGAGAGAGAGAGAGAGAGAGAGGATGGGGGGGGGGGGACACACTCCCCCCACCCCACACACACACAATGGTGTCGTGCATATTATATAAATATATGAATGACGACAGGACAACGTCGGAACACCAACACACACAGACAAACAACAAGATGAAGCTGTCGCCTTCAACACGACAGCTCTTGTCAACACGTGGAAAAAAAAAATTAAAATTAATTTCCGGGAAACGTGTCACGTTTTCTGTGACGTGTGTGAGCAGGGTTAAGGGTTAAGGTGACATTAAGTTCAATCATCGATACTCACAGTAACTATAATTTGATTTAAAAACATATAGAAAACAGTCCTTTAATTACTAAGCACATAAAATGAATATTGAATACAGCAAACTAATTCACTCTATATATATATATATATAATAATAAAAATATATATATATATAATATATATATTATAATATATATTATATATATCTTCCTCCGAGGCTATGGGTTCCCCTTCTTCTCCTCCGAGGCTATGGGTCCCCCTTCTTCCAGCTAGAGGTGGTACTCCCTTCTATATTATAAAAAAAAAAAAATTAATTAAAAAAAAATAAAAAAAAATTATATATATATATATATATATATATATATATATATATATATATATATATATATATATATATATAATATTAATATATATATATATACAAAATACACATAGGAAGGGAGTACCACACTCTGGCTGGAAGAAGGGGGACCCATAGCCTCAGAGGAAACCACGCATAACGCATTAGAGGGAATGTTTAGATCCCCTCCAATACAGTTTCTGTGTGCTTTTCTCTTACCACCACCCCCTTCCTTGAATATTTTTTGTGCTTTATTATGCATTTGATGGTTACAAGATATACATGGGTTGATACAAAAATAATAATGCAAAAAGGTGCTTAAAGGTTATGGATCTCTTGAAGAACACAACAATGGGAACCATTGATGAATGTCACAGACGGGTTCGATCATTGTTGCAAGTCAAACACTTCTTCGAATTCCTCTAAAGTTGGACTAGTGCCCAAGACGCAACAGGCATTTCCCCTCTGAATCGCAACACTGAGGCGCTGGAACAAGAAACTTTTTGCTCTCTGGTCTTTTGTAGCGCTGATCAATTTGTCCCCCAATTCCTTCATATATATATATATATATATATATATATATATATATTATATTATAGATATATATATATATATATATGGGTACCATGACTGGTGTTATCATGGGGACCCTTAGCCTCGAAGAAGGAAACCAGGGAACATTCAAAGAAAATTTATCGTTTGTCTTTGTTTTCTTGAGAGCTTGTGTCTCCTATTTTAGACTGTAAACTTTAGCGCACCTGACTACAAGATTACAAACTTTGTGACACCATTATATAAATGACATTACTATTAGAAGCAAAATTAAAAAAAAAACTAAGACAAATTTATTTATGGATATTACAAACAAACTTAGTTATTACAAATCAAACACCGTGAAGTCCTTTGAGATTGGACGCGTGGCCAAGATGTAGCAGGCATTTCCCCTCTGATCCGCGACGCTGAGGCGCTGGAACAAGAAACTAGTCACTCTTTGGTCTTTTGTAACCCTGATTAGTTTATCGCCCAGTTCCTTTAGGAAATTCAATGTACATTTACCCCTCGAACCAAGGGTTTTCTAACCAATCGGAACCAACCCGTAGCATTTTGCCCAAACTCCATCAAAGAAACTTGATGATTTTCAGTATTTCCCTGAAAGAAACAGTACCACCTCCTTTGATTGCACAGTATTGAAGGCAGGTATTGGCCAATGAGGAAGGGCATATGTAGTCCCACACTACTTCATGTCCTACGCTGTGACTTACGACATATTGACCATGTTGACTGTATTGGTCTGAAAAAGCACTTCCGCAGATACACGTGAGATTGGCGAGGACGGGGGCGGCAAAGCCAAGGTCCAGCTACAACACAAAAGGTATCATGATTTAGACAAGTTAACCCCAGGAGCTCAGTTGGGAACAGCAAATAAAAAATCCCCATCATGGGGTGCTGTTACCGCCAGAAAACATTGCTTTGTTCTCAACAAATACATTTTCCAGCATTAATGAGGCGATTTTTTTTCATTATGAGACTACCTGAGTGAGCCTGTCTATGGTGTTTGTGCTGTAGGACAGGATAACTGGCGTGCAGTGGTTCCCGCTGATTGCCTCCTTCCATGAACTTCTGATCGTCAGCTCCTACTGAGTGCCTCATGCGCTCTGATAGGATCTTACACACACACATATATGTACTTAGCTTGAAGGTAAACAAACTGTAGCATACAGTAGTCTCCGCTGGGTAATTCCGGTAGTGTTGATGGGCTCCTTGCGGAGTGCCTTGTTGGAGGGTGTTGGAGGGTGTTGAGGGTATTGGGGGTGTTGGAGGGTGTTGGGTGGGTGTTGGAGGGTGTGGGAGGGTGTTGAAGGGTGTTGGAGGGTGTTGGAGAGTGTTGGAGGGTGAACTTGGGCGGGTGTTGGAGGGTGTTGGTGGGTGTTGGGCGGGTGTTGGGTGGTGTTGGGCGGGTGTTGGAGGGTGTTGGAGGGTGTTGAAGGGTGTTGGAGGGTGTTGGAGGGTGTTGGAGGGGTTGGGCGGGTGTTGGAGGGTGTTGGGGGGGTTGTGTGGGCGGGTGTGTGGGTGGTGTTGGGCGGGTGTTGGAGGGTGTTGGAGGGGTTGGGCGGGTGTTTGGGGGTATTGGGGGTGTTAGAGGGTGTTGGGTGGGTGTTGGAGGGTGTTGGGGGTGATTGGGGGTGTTGGAGGGTGTTGGGTGGGTGTTGGAGGGTGTTGGGGTGTTGGAGGGTGTGTGGAGGGTGTTGGGTGGGAGGGGAGTTGGAGGGTGACTGTGGGGGTATTAGGGGTGTTGGAGGGTGTTGGGTGGGTGTTGGAGGGTGTTGGAGGGTGTTGGGGGTATTGGGGTGTTGGAGGGTGTTGGGCGGGTGTTGGAGGGTGTTGGAGGGTGTTGGAGTGTGGGTGTGTTGGAGGGTGTTGGGGGTATTGGGGGTGTTGGAGGGTGTTGGGTGGGTGTTGGAGGGTGTTGGAGGGTGTTGGAGGGTGTTGGAGGGTGTTGGGCGGTGTTGGGCGGGTGTTGGAGGGTGTTGGAGGGTGTTGGGCGGATGTTGGGCGGGTGTTGGGGGGTGTTGGGGGTGTTGGGGGTGTTGGGCGGGTGTTGGAGGGTGTTGGAGGGTGTTGGAGGGTGTTGGGGCGGGTTGGACTGTGTTGGAGGGTGTTGGAGGGTGTTGGGCGGGTGTTGGAGGGTGTTGGGAGGGTGTTGGGCGGGTGTTGGAGGGGGTCGGAGGGGGAGGAGTGGTAGAGGACAGGGGAAGGCAAGACCCGAGACGTCTCCAGCTGAGAGCGGCAGCCACCGTCTGTTCCCTGACACCTCCCACCTGCCGGCGGCCCTGTAGGTGGTCCCCGCGCCCCCAGCATCCTCCGGAGGCAGAGACGGAAGGTGAGGAGAGAAGCAGGTCTAGAGAAGAGAGAAAGAAGCAGGTCTAGAGAAGAGGGAGAGAAGCAGGTCTAGAGAAGAGGGAGAGAGAGAGAAGAGGTCTAGAGAAGAGGGAGAGAAGCAGGTCTAGAGAAGAGAGAGAGAAGCAGGTCTAGAGAAGAGGGAGAGAAGCAGGTCTCTAGAGAAGAGGGAGAGAGAAGCAGGTCTAGAGAAGAGGGAGAGAGAAGCAGGTCTAGAGAAGAGAGAGAGAAGCAGGTCTAGAGAAGAGAGAGAGAAGCAGGTCGAGTAGAAGAGGGAGGAGAGAAGCAGGTCTAGAGAAGAGGGAGAGAGAAGCAGGTCTAGAGAAGAGGGAGAGAGAAGCAGGTCTAGAGAAGAGAGAGAGAAGCAGGTCTAGAGAAGAGGGAGAGAGAAGCAGGTCTAGAGAAGAGAGAGAGAAGCAGGTCTAGAGAAGAGGGAGAGAAGCAGGTCTAGAGAAGAGGGAGAGAGAAGCAGGTCTAGAGAAGAGAGAGAGAAGCAGGTCTAGAGAAGAGAGAGAGAAGCAGGTCTAGAGAAGAGGGAGAGAAGCAGGTCTAGAGAAGAGGGAGAGAGAAGCAGGTCTAGAGAAGAGAGAGAGAAGCAGGTCTAGAGAAGAGAGAGAGAAGTGCCAAATGTAGAAGATAGGAAGAGCAAGAAGAGGTGTGAGGAACAGACAATAAAGACAGGAGGAGTTTTTCAATTGCATCTTGGAACACAGTCGCTAAGAAACCCAGCTTTGATCTCTACACTTAGTAAGACGCTCTGATGTTTGGCGTTTTTCTTTTGTTTTTTGTTTCCCTTCTACGGAGAGAGGGATAAGAGAAAGACGAGGAGAAGGAGGGAAAGGGAGGAGACGCGATAAAGAAAGAACCAGACATTAGCAAACTTACAAAACTCAAGCCATAAAAAAGTGCCTTTTGAGCACTTTTATGGAGAAAAATTAAATTGGAAATACAGCAGAATTTATTGGGTTTAATAATTAATTTTATCGGGGGACAGGCAGCCTGTGTATATATCTCTATATACGTTAGTCTTTGCACACAGAAATCACAATAGCGTGATGCATCACATGAACAAAACCAAGTTGACCATGTCGTAGCTCAGTCGATTAAGGCAGCGTCTGGGATCCTCTCGGACGTAGGTTCGAACCCTCGTCACGGCCCTTGTGGCTTTGTTCATTTTATGAAAGAACAAAGTCCTCAATGTTTAGAGTTTCTTTTTTGAACATTTCAATGACAAATATGTAAATATTTTAGTATTTTGGTTAAGTTTAGGGAGGGCGTGGGGGGGGGGGGGGAGTTTAACGAGGGCGCGTGGGGGGGGGGGAGTTAAACGAGGGCGTGGGGGGGGGGGAGTTTAACGAGGGCGTGGGGGGGGGGGGGGGGGGGGGGGGAGTTTAACGAGGGCGTGGGGGGGGGGGGGGGAGTTTAACGAGGGCGTGTGTGTGGGGGGGGGGTAGTTTAACGAGGGCGTGGGGGGGGGGGGGGAGTTAAACGAGGGCGTGGGGGGGGAGTTTAACGAGGGCGTGGGGGGGGGGGGAGTTTAACGAGGGCGTGGGGGGGGGGGAGTTTAACGAGGGCGTGGGGGGGGGAAGTTTAACGAGGGCGTGTGTGGGGGGGGGGGGAGTTTAACGAGGGCGTGGGGGGGGGGGAGTTTTAACGAGGGCGTGGGGGGGGGAGTTTAACGAGGGCGTGGGGGGGGGAGTTTATAACGAGGGCGTGGGGGGGGGGAGTTTAACGAGGGCGTGTGTGTGGGGGGGGAGTTTAACGAGGGCGTGGGGGGGGGAGTTTAACGAGGGCGTGGGGGGGGGGAGTTTAACGAGGGCGTGGGGGGGGGGGAGTTAAACGAGGGCGTGGGGGGGGGAGTTTAACGAGGGCGTGTGTGTGGGGGGGAGTTTAACGAGGGCGTGGGGGGGGGGGAGTTTAACGAGGGCGTGGGGGGGGGGAGTTTAACGAGGGCGTGTGTGTGGTGGGGGGGAGTTTAACGAGGCGTGGGGGGGGGAGTTTTAACGAGGGCGTGGGGGGGGGGGAGTTTAAAAACGGGGCGTGGGGGGGGGGGAGTTTAGCGAGGGCGTGTGTGTGGGGGGGGGAGTTTAACGAGGGCGTGTGTGTGTGGGGGGGGGGAACGAGGGACCGTTGGGGGGGGGGAGTTTAACGAGGGCGTGGGGGGGGGAGTTTAACGAGGGGTGGGGGGGGGATTTACGAGGGCGTGTGGGGGGGGGGGGAGTTTAACGAGGGCGTGGGGGGGGGGAGTTTAACGGGCGAGTGGGGGTGGGGGGGGGATTTAACGAGGGCGTGTGTGGGGGGGGGGGAGTTTAAACGAGGGCGTGGGGGGGGGGGGGGGGAGTTTAACGAGGGCGGGGGGGGGGAGATTTAACGAGGGCGCTACAGAACAAGCAATAACGAGGAACCAATCACCATCAACGAACAGAACGACAATAAATCCCGACAATTTCAAGACAATCGTTCTGCCCACTTAACAATACTAACGCCAGAAATCAATCAACAATCACCATCAACCAATAAATAACCACTAAACTACAATCCAAAAACAGAACAAGACACAAAAATGCCTTAACCAAAAATACCAAAAACAATGAATAACGAAAAAAAAAATTGAAAATATATCTTAATTTTCCAGGTGATAAAATAACAATGTTTTTAAAATTTAGAAATTCAAGTAAAGAAAAAAAATTGAGACGTTTGGAGTAGACATAAAAGTAGATGTAGAAACTGACATATATATATATATATATATATAACCCCAATAACGGGATATCTTTTCAGTGGGTATATCTAAACAGGAGGGAGGGGGGGGGGGTACTAAGGAGTATAGGGAGGATATATCAGACTATGATGTCCGTCCATTTGTTCCTGATGAGGTCCAGGCTGGCGGAGGTACGACAATAGCTCTCAGCCCGGTGGTCCGAGCAAGAAGAGGGGGGGGGGGGGGTACTGGGCCGTGGGGGGGGGGAGAGGGGAGAGTGGAGGTGGACCATTGTGTGTGTGGAGGAAGGGAGAGGGGAGGGGGGGGGGCAAGGTGAAGGGGAGATGGACCAGCTCCACACCTCTTCTGTGTCTGTGACACTCTGTTTCCCATCCGTTGGGTAACCTGTTACCTAGTTGAGTTCTTTTCTGATCTACCGGGTGCCAAAGTGTCCTTTGAGCCTACTTCTGCAGCCAGGGTGTGATAGGAACTGATCATAATACAGGAAACTCAATGACAACTATTGACCCAAAAGAGGAAGCTCCTATTGGTCCATTCGAAGCAGGTCCTATTGGTCCATTCGAAGCAGGTCCTATTGGTCCATTCGAAGCAGGTCCTAATGGTCTATACGAGGCAGCTCCTATTGGTCCATACGAGGCAGCTCCTATTGACCCATAGCCTCGGAGAAGAAAATAAAGAGTACTCAGAGAAGACCTTGTGGATCCTCACTGAACACTTTGATATTGTCTTCTCCTACCACCCCTATTCTTATGTGTGTATATTTATCTAACTTTATTTGAAAAAGTCATTACACAATCTAGAATAAAACATTACACAATATATACAATAAAATGTCATTACACATTTATCAGATATATATATATATATATAATATATATATATATATATATATATATATATATATATATATATATATATATATATATATATATATATATGTCGTACCTAGTAGCCAGAACTCACTTCTCAGCCTACTATGCAAGGCCCGATTTGCCTAATAAGCCTAGTTTCCATGAATTAATGTTTTTTCGACTACCTAACCTACCTAACTTAACCTAACCTAACGTTTTCTTCTACCTAACCTAACCTAACCTATAAAGATAGGTTAGGTTAGGTTAGGTAGGGTTGGTTAGGTTCGGTCATATATCTACATTAATTTTAACTCCAATAAAAAAAAATTGACCTCATACATAATGAAATGGGTAGCTTTATCATTTCATAAGAACAAAATTAGAGAAAATATATTAATTCAGTAAAACTTGGCTTATTAGGCAAATCAGGCCTTGCATAGTAGGCTGAGAAGTGAGTTCTGGCTACTAGGTACGACATATATATATATATATATATATATATATATATATATATATATATAGATATATATATATATACATATCTGTCGTACCTAGTAGCCAGAACGCACTTCTCAGCCTCTATGCAAGGCCCGATTTGCCTAATAAGCCAAGTTTTCCTGAATTAATATATTTTCTCTAATTTGTTTCTTATGAAATGATAAAGCTACCCATTTCATTATGTATGAGGTCAATTTTTTTTTATTGGAGTTAAAATTAACGTAGATATATGACCGAACCTAACCAACCCTACCTAACCTAACCTAACCTATCTTTATAGGTTAGGTTAGGTTAGGTAGCCGAAAAGTTAGGTTAGGTAGTCGAAAAAACATTAATTCATAAAAAACTTGGCTTATTAGGCAAATCGGGCCTTGCATCGTAGGCTGAGAAGTGCGTTCTGGCTACTAGGTACGATATATATATATATATATATATATATATATATATATATATATATATATATATTTCTATATATATATATATATATATATATATATAAAATCATAAGGAAGGGGGTGGTAGGAAAAAAGCCACACAGAAACTGTATTTTGGGGGACCTAAACATTCCCTCTAATGCGTTATGTGTGGTTTCCTCCGAGGCTAAGGGTCCCTCTTCTTCCAGCCAGAGGTGGTACTCCCTTCCCTATATATATATATATCTATATATATATATATATATATATCTATATATATATATATATATTATATATATGTCGTACCTAATAGCCAGAACGCACTTCTCAGCCTACTATTCAAGGCCCGATTTGCCTAATAAGCCAAGTTTTCATGAAATTAATGTTTGTTTTTTCGTCTACCTAACCTACCTAACCTAACCTAACCTAGCTTTTTTTGGCTACCTAACCTAACCTTACCTATAAATATAGGTTAGGTTAGGTTAGGTAGGTTTGGTTACGTTCGGTCATATATCTACGTTAATTTTAACTCCAATAAAAAAAAATTGACCTCATACATAGAGAAAAGGGTTGCTTTATCATTTCATAAGAAAAAAATTATAGTAAATATATTAATTCAGGAAAACTTGGCTTATTAGGCAAATCTGGCCTTGAATAGTAGGCTGAGAAGTGAGTTCTGGCTACTAGGTACGACATATATATATATATATATATACCATATGAGGGGCTTAAGTGATGGACGCCCAGTGATGCTGAGAGGTGCTCAACATTCTTAAATATAAGACCCATGATGCTTAAGGCATAAAAACACGTACAAAAACGCAATGCTTCGTCATATTTTGGACGATTGTTACCTCTCATATTATTACGTAAAGTTTGACGTGTAGCTCTCAATGCCTTGGATCATTTTTATAATGAAATAATAAAGTAAAATGCAATGAAACGTGGTCATGGGCTTTGAAAATCTGACTATTATCAGATGATAAATTGCAAAAATAAAAAGATAATAATCTGACGTAGGAGGTGAGAGTTTAAAAACTTTCAAACAAAAAAAATAGCATAGTTATTGAAAGTCTGAATATTACGACATGGTAAATTACAATAAAACACACCTAAGGCAGTGAAAGCTTGAAAATTACGTTATTAAAATACAAATCTTTTTGGGAAATTCCTTTCAAGCCTTGAAGAATGGCGTAAGTCTTATCTATGCCCAAGACGCTAAAATATACAGGACTAAGAAGACTGTACCGGAGAGGGTGAGTGAGTGTTATCAAGACTCGCTGGCAAACACCGCTTGGAAAAGATCCGCTGAGAACCCTACAATTTTAGCCATGATTGTGATGTTTGAGTGACGTGGGCTGCTGGCTGTATTTTTGTAGTGTGTGTGTGGGTGTGTGTGTGAGAGGTGGGTGAGGAGAGGTGTCAGGGGGAAACTTGAAGGATTTACCCTGGCAAGGGGGTAAGAGAAGATGGAGAGGTACAGGTGAAAGAAATAATTTTACAAATGTGAAATATAGCCCAAGTTATGACAGCAGGCGGGCTGTCCGCCTTGCTGACACGATGTGTGTGGGTGTTGGCAGCTAAGCTAAGCTGGCTCTCTCTTGTCAGGGAGCTGTGAGGTGCTTCATATGTAGTTAACATATATGTCTATAGTGTCATATTTACTGAGTAGATCTAAGCTCTTGGGCCACCAGATGTGGGAGCGGGGCGTCTCATGGCGGACTTCCTAGCATTGGGGTTTCTCCTGGCATTCGATCCCATATCACTTCCTTGTGTCTTGCTGTTGTAATCTGGGGTTTAGTGGTCATGTGTTCAGGGGTTCGAGTCGCTTCTGCGTTGTCTGATCATATGGTGAAATTTTTTTTTTTTTTTTTTGCTGCTGATTTTTTTGAAACCTTCTTTTGCAGTAGCTGTAGTTTTTGTGTACTGGTTATCTTTTAGGTTATCTTGAGATGACTTCGGGGCTTAGCGTCCCCGCGGCCCGGTCCTCGACCAGGCCTCCTTTTTGTTACACATCCCACCAGGAAGCAGCCCGTAGCAGCTGTCTAACTCCCAGGTACCTATTTACTGCTAGGTGAACAGGGGGCATCAGGGTGAAAGTAGTTAGTGGTACTGGAAGGTGTTCTACTGGTGCTGTTTGCCGGCAAGAAAGTGTTGCCAAGACACCAACGGGAAACCTGTGTGTGAACTGGTTGAGTAACAGTGCTGCCAACCTCAGCTGAACACTCGTATTACAGCCAAAGTTCCAGCCAAAGTTCCACCATATTTGTACCCTTAAACACAATTATCATACTCACCCCTTAACAAAATGAGTATCGAACTTCCCGTATTCCTCAAAATCAACAGCATTTGATACTACTGATTCCTTTACACATAATGCATGGCCTCCAGAGCACTATGCTTACACAATTGGCTCTGTTCGTATATCAACAAGTCGAACACGGACTACTGGTGTCAGGGTGGGGGGGGGGGGGGTGGTGAGGGGGAGGGAGGGGTGGGGGGTTGAAGGGAGAGTGAGTAATAGAGTGTTTGCAACAACAGTTGATGAACACTCACCGCTCCTGTGCCAGGTATGTCCACTATGGGCTCACCATAGTCCGTGCTACTTGGAACTTGTTCCGAGTAGCTGAATCTATAACAACAACAACAACAACAGCTGATGACTGGTTGCCTCCTTGTCTACTAACCTACCCGTCAGACTGTCTGTCAGACTGTCTACCAACCTACCTGTCTACCTGTCTGTCAGACTGTCTGCCAGCCTACCTGTCTGCCAGCCTCCTTGACCTTCTGTCTTCTGCACCTGTCTCTCATCCAACCTGTCTGCCAGATATCATGTACCCTGCTGCCTAACCTTCCCATACCCTGCACACGACTCTCACCCGCCGGGCCTAACGATGCCCCTCTGCCCTGCCAAGCTGCCCTACGCCAACTCCCTTTCCGAACAGCCAAGCCTCCCCCTACCCCCCATTACCCCCCCCCACCCCACCCCACCCCAAACCCCTCATCACGTCACTGGGTATATATACAATACCTCAGTTGTGACAGCCAATCATACCCAATCACCACCGTGATTGGATGGCCACCCCCCCCTCCCATCATCCCCCTCTTCAATGCATAATGGATTCAATATAGACAAAACAATTATCTATTCAGATCAACATCAGTCTTAATACAATCAGTTAATACAACGGGTGTTGCAGAAGTGTGTGCAAACTATCATCACCTCTTCAAGAGAGGGTTCGATCCCATATCAGGAGCATTGGAAGCGATTGATTGATTGATGATTAAGCTACCCAAGAGGTGGCACGGGCATGAATAGCCCCGTGAATCGGTACCAGTAAGCCATAGTCTACATTAGGGACACGTTTCTTTTTTACCTTCACTTCTCTTGCCATTTGTGTATGTCTAAGATTATTGTCTCTTTCACCTTATTCTCTTCCTGTTCCTCTTTTCCATAAAAATTGTTAGATATTTCCTTTTCATTTTCCCTCGGGTTTATATATATATATATATATATATATATATATATATATATATATATATATATATATATATATATATATATATATATATATCTATAAATCCATCTCTCTCTCTCTCTCTCTCTCTCTCTCTCTCTCTCTCTCTCTCTCTCTCTCTCTCTCATCTCCCTCTGTCGTATCACATTATCTCTCTTACTACCCTTTTCTTATTCCATATTCTACTCTGTCCCCCTCTTTCTCATCTCCTAACTCCCTCCCCTTTCACCCCTATATCCTCTCTCCTCTACCTCACCCCCCCCCCCCTCCTCTTTCTCTCACCCTCACTCCTTCCCTACACCCATCTCTCTCTTCCCTCATCAGCCGGGACCCACCACGTCACAGCCCCCAGAAGACGTGAGGATTTCTCAGGTTTCACGTAGCTGATGAGCGGGCGACGGGGGAGGGGGTGGGAAGGGGATTAACGGATTAACGACGCCTGAGGTCCTGTGGGAAGGGATTTAACGGTCGGGTGTAGCGTCTCCTGGCGCCCGGGATTTATGCCACTTCCGGGTCTGTGCAAGAGGGGATTAATTACTTTGACCAGACCACACATTAGAAGGTGAAGGGACGACGACGCTTCGGTCCGTCCTGGACCATTCTCATGTCGACTGTCTTGAAGAGGGAGGGATTACTTTGTGCATAGGATTACAAGAGAGGATGCGGTAAAGATTATGTATCTTGAGATCGACTTAGAAGGGATTTAAGGAATTGTTTTTCTAGATCAAGTGTTAATTTAGTTACAGCATTCTAAGTCTCTTCCTCGTGTTCTGTTCCGCCAATTAAGACTTGATATACTGTGATGTATTAAGTCTTACTCTATGGGTTATCTTCTTGAGGTTATCTTGAGATGATTTCGGGGCTTAGCGTCCCCGCGGCCCGGTCCTCGACCAGGCCTCCTTTTTGTTACACACCCCCAGGAAGCAGCAGCCCGCAGCAGCTGTTTCCCTAC
>NW_025561189.1:0-71545 GCF_020424385.1 Procambarus clarkii | reverse complement strand
TTCTACTTCTACATTCTCTACTTGTACTTTCTACATTTTCTACTAATCTACTATCTTCTACTTTCCTCAATTGATCCCTTTCTGTTTCTCTCTCTAACTTTCCGTTTCCCTTGACCATAATCCTCACACTTCCCTTCTACCTCTCTGCCTCCCCACACCTCCATGAGATTATTAAATTTTCACTTCTTTTCACTCGCTTTCCGATACGTTACAGGGGTGTAGGAGTGTGAACACCATACCAGAGTGTGGTCGGGTTGGTTGTAAAATTCTGGTTGAGTTCCGGTTCTGGGCTTCCAGATTGTACCATCGTGGCCGAGTCGGTTAAGGCAGGTGTCTGGGATTCACCAGAACTCCGGTTCAAGTCACTCCATATCTTAAAAATTATTTTCTCATTGATGCATCACGCAATTGTGATTTCTTTGTGTTTTGGTCAGAGAATGCTTTATTTCCCAATTATTTACACTGATGAGTCCTTATACCTGTCCTACGGTTAAGCTGGAAGTGCAGTTGTTGTGACAGCGAGAGATGGTTCCTTCTCCCATGAGTGTTGAGCGCATATTATCAACTGGGCCTCCACTCTTCAGACAAAATTGGTTGCCATAAGCCTTGCACTCGAGCGCGTATATGAATCCAAAGTTGACACGCTAATTGTAAGCGACTCCTTGTCATCCTTGATTGACCTCAGCTCCCCAAGGCATAAATGTGACGTGCTTGTGTCTGAAGCAAGACACAGATATAAGCAATAATCAATGATGTAGTCAGAGCTTGTCTCCTGTGGATACCTACTCATATTGTTCTCCGAATGCATAATAGAAGTGATGAGTTAGCCAAACCTTTTGCTCATAAAGAGGGAATTGATTACCATTTTGGACTGCCTTTGAGCAGCCTAAGACAAGTAATATTTCGGCAACTTCAACAAAATCTCGTAGAATTGAGGCAAAATGAAACTCACACCAGTTATTCCATCTATCATCATTCTATTATGCAGAATGAACCGCACGTTTATAGGTCATCCAATAAGGTTAGCAGACTTCTAGATGTTACCACTGCTAGGCTTAGGCTCGATTTCAAGCACCTCTGGGAGTTTGCAACATCTTTTTGATGTAGATTTGACTAAATGTAAACTCTGTCAGCAGAACTATTCGCATACTTTGCGTCATTATATAATGAAATGTGAAAAAATCGCGGGATTCAGAGATAACACCGTCAATGGCATCCAAGAAATGTGTAAGTACTTCATTCATAATGATATACTGCCGGGAATCTTAGTCAAGTATCCAAAATTTACTTACTGTAGGTGCAGCCTACATGACTGTAAAGCTGCCGCCCAGTTGGGTGGGTGTGGAGCAAGACTAGTAACTGTGTGAATCACCATAGATGTAAAATGCTTTGTTAGAGACTGCTGTGAGCCTCTTGTTGAATCACTAGTGATATAAAAGAATATTGATATGCATATGTATTTGTGTATATGGATGTATATATATGTACATGTATATGTAACAGTAACAATTGTGTACCTAGCTTCAAAAGATTGTCACTTACTTAGCTAAACGAATTACGGGGTTCAGTTCCTGAACCGATTATGTGCCTCTGTAACCCTTTCCACCACCGCCCACGGGATGGGTATGGGGTGCATAATAAAGAAAGAAATTAAAAATCACGGAGGCGTTAATGTCTCTGTCTTGCATTTGTCGTGAAATAAACAGTTTGGCCTTAACATTAATACAATAGGTTGGCCTTAACATTAATACAATAGTTTGGCCTTAACATTAATACAATAGTTTGGCCTTAACATTAATACAATAGTTTGGCCCTAACATTAATACAATAGGTTGGCCTTAACATTAATACAATAGGTTGACCTTAACATTAATACAATAGTTTGGCCTTAACATTAATACAATAGTTTGGCCTTAACATTAATACAATAGTTTGGCTATAACATTAATACAATAGTTTGGCTATAACATTAATACAATAGTTTGGCTATAACATTAATACAATAGTTTGGCTATAACATTAATACAATAGTTTGGCCTTAACATTAATACAATAGTTTGGCCTTAACATCAATACAATAGTTTGGCCTTAACATTAATACAATAGTTTGGCCATAACATTAATACAATAGGTTGGCCTTAACTATAATACAACCATGGAGGTAAGATGGCTGCGAGAGAATACCAAAGTCCTAAGTAAGACTCCACTCATGCAGAGTTCTTGCTTCTTGAGATTTAATGAACAATAATGAAAGTTGTAAGTTTTCATATTAATGATTCGCGGCAGGAGAATTGAAATCAACATTACTCCTCAGTTCTACAGATGACCATCCAAAACTGAAGCTGTTTAAGAAGACACCTAAACTTGCTAAGAAGGAATGTATTAATTAACCCCCTTCAGATAGTGCAGGAAATTTAAATAATACAATCAATTAAATTTATGTTAACCTTAATTATATATTTAATTAATAATAACAATTCCTGTTTTATCTGAATTTTAACTAATGAACCTCGTACTGTGGGGATTGTGTGGAAGATTTAACATTATCTGTGTCACACAGTCCACTAGAAATTGATAACAAAAGCCAACTTGGAGCTTACTTGGAGAGGGTCTTGCGAGATCTCTGAGCCCGACCAGAGGCCAGGCTCAACTTGTGATAACTTGACCCATCAGTCTGTTGCGTGGAGCAGCCCGCACGCCCACATATCCAATACAGCCTGGTTGACCCTGTACTTCTTGTAAGAACTTATCTAATTTGTTCTTGAAGAAGTCCACCTTTGTTCCGGCAATATTACAGTCCACAAACAATTATATTAAAATAATAAATTAACTTATCCACATACTCCCACAAGGAGGCGGGGCATAAAGAGCCACACCTCACTCTCCTGTAGACAATGATAGATGAGTACTCGTAGGTAAGTTCCACCACCACCCTGTGAGCCGTCACGTAATGTGTACACTGTGTTCTGTGTCACGTGATGTGCACACTGTGTTCTGTGTCACGTGATGTGCACACTGTGTTCTGTGTCACGTGATGTGCTGACTGTGTTCTGTGTCACGTGATGTGCACACTGTGTTCTGTGTCACGTGATGTGCACACTGTGTTATGTGTCACGTGATGTGCACACTGTGTTCTGTGTCACGTGATGTGCACACTGTGTTCTGTGTCACGTGATGTGCACACTGTGTTCTGTGTCACGTGATGTGCACACTGTGTTCTGTGTCACGTGATGTGCAGACTGTGTTCTGTGTCACGTGATGTGCTGTGTTCTGTGTCACGTGATGTGCTGACTGTGTTCTGTGTCACGTGATGTGCACACTGTGTTCTGTGTCACGTGATGTGCACACTGTGTTCTGTGTCACGTGATGTGCTGACTGTGTTCTGTGTCACGTGATGTGCACACTGTGTTCTGTGTCACGTGATGTGCACACTGTGTTCTGCGTCACGTGATGTGCACACTGTGTTCTGTGTCACGTGATGTGCACACTGTGTTCTGTGTCACGTGATGTGCTGACTGTGTTCTGTGTCACGTGATGTGCTGACTGTGTTCTGTGTCACGTGATGTGCACACTGTGTTCTGTGTCACGTGATGTGCACACTGTGTTCTGTGTCACGTGATGTGCACACAGAGCACAGTTCACAGCCACAGCTCACAGCCACAGATCACAGCCACAGATCACAGCCACAGCTCACAGCCACAACCACAGCTCACAGCTCACAGCCACAACCACAGCTCACAGCCACAGCTCACAGCCACAGCTCATGCACAGCCACAGCTCACAGCCACAGCTCACAACCACAGCTCACTACAACCACTCACAGCCACAGCCACAGCTCACAGCCACAGCCACAGCTCATGCACAGCCACAGATCACAGCCACAGCTCACAGCCACAGATCACAGCCACAGCTCACTACAACCACTCACAGCCACAGCTCACAGCCACAGCCACAGCTCACAGCCACAGCTCACAGCCACAGCTCACAGCCACAGCCACAGCTCATGCACAGCCACAGATCACAGCCACAGCTCACAGCCACAGATCACAGCCACAGCTCACTACAACCACTCACAGCCACAGCCACAGCTCACAGCCACAGCCACAGCTCACAGCCACAGCTCACAGCCACAGCTCACAGCCACAGCCACAGCCACAGCTCACAACCACAGCTCACAGCCACAGCTCACAGCCACAGCTCACAGCCACAGCCACAGCAACAGCCACAGCCACAGCTCACAGCCACAGCCACAGCTCACAGCCACAGTCACAGCTACAGCTCACAGCCACAGCTCACAGCCACAGCTCACAGCCACAGCTCACAGCCATAGCCACAGCTCACAGCCACAGCTCACAGCCACAGCCACAGCCACAGCTCACAGCCACAGCCACAGCTCACAGCCACAGTCACAGCTACAGCTCACAGCCACAGCTCACAGCCACAGCTCACAGCCACAGCTCACAGCCATAGCCACAGCTCACAGCCACAGTTCACAGCCACAGCTCACAGCCACAGCTCACAGCCATAGCTCACCGCCACAGCTCACAGCCATAGCCACAGCTCACAGCCACAGCTCACAGCCACAGCTCACAGCCACAGCTCACAGCCACAGCTCACAGCCATAGCCACAGCTCACAGCCACAGCTCACAGCCACAGCTCACAGCCACAGCCACAGATCACAGCCACAGCTCACAGCCACAGCTCACAGCCACAGCTCACAGCCACAGCCACAGCTCACAGCCACAGCTCACAGCCACAGCCACAGCTCACATCCACAGCTCACAGACACAGCCACAGCCACAGCTCACAGCCACAGCCACAGCTCACAGCCACAGCTCACAGCCAAAGCCACAGCCACAGCTCACAGCCACAGCCACAGCTCACAGCCACAGCTCACAGCCACAGCTCACAGCCACAGTCACAGCTCACAGCCACAGCTCACAGCCCACAGCCACAGCTCACAGCCACAGCTACAGCTCACAGCCACAGCCACAGCTCACAGCCACAGCTCACAGCCACAGCCACAGCTCACAGCCACAGCTCACAGCCACAGCTCACAGCCACAGCTCACATCCACAGCTCACAGCTACAGCTCACAGCCACAGCCACAGCTCACAGCCACAGCTCACAGCCACAGCTCACATCCACAGCTCACAGCCACAGCTCACAGCCACAGCTCACAGCCACAGCTCACAGCCACAGCTCACAGCCACAGCTCACCGCCACAGCTCACAGCCACAGCTCACAGCCACAGCTCACAGCCACAGCTCACAGCCACAGCCACAGCTCACAGCCACAGCTCACAGCCACAGCCAAACCTCACAGCCACAGCTCACAGCCACAGCTCACAGCCACAGCTCACAGCCACAGCTCACATCCACAGCTCACATCCACAACTCACAGCCACAGCTCACAGCCACAGCTCACAGCCACAGCCACAGCTCACATCCACAGCTCACAGCCACAGCTCACAGCCACAGCCACAGCCACAGCTCACATCCACAGCTCACAACCACAGCTCACAGCCACAGCCAAAGCTCACAGCCACAGCTCACATCCACAGCTCACATCCACAGCTCACAGCCACAGCTCACAGCCACAGCTCGCAGCCACAGCCACAGCTCACAACCACAGCTTATAGCCACAGCTCACCACACAGGGATGTGTGGTGAGCTGTGGCAAGGAGGTTATGTATAAGACAAGAATGGAACTTGTCGATACCAACAATATTAACTGATGATATCAAGTAATAACTGTAAGAATGTAAATCACATATCCAAGAATCTTTAAGTCATAAATAATCTTAAGCCAGTAAACTTCAGAGTGCTCTTCACTCTAGCTTTCACTATCCAAGATCTAGAGATCAGAATTAAAATCAATTTAATAAGGTAAGTTAATAAATTATATATTTACTATTATAGCTTCACTCATATGGATATCATAAGTCAACCATATCACTTGCTGTTCAAATGTCAACATTAATGCACAATTAGAGTCATCACACAAGACATTGAGAGCAACTACGGCGGACTGCCCGTGAAAATCACGCAACACATAAGTTGGAAAACACCAAATACATCAACCTTACAAGTTCACTCACCAAACTCTTAGATTATAAGATGGTTAGGGAGTCTCCGCCGGCCTGGGACAGGCCTGTGTAGACCTAGCGAGGCAGGCGATGAGTCACAATAACGTGGCTAAAGCATGTTGACCAGACCACACACTAGAAGGTGAAGGGACGACGACGTTTCGGTGCGTCCTGGACTATTCTCAAGTCGATTGTGACAATCGACTTGAGAATGGTCCAGGACAGACCGAAACGTCGTCGTCCCTTCAGCTTCTAGTGTGTGGTCTGGTCAACCTAGCGAGGCTCCTCTCTCCCGATCTGTCTATCAATCTGTATATCAGTTCATGAATCTCAAATCTACAGTTCCATGGGTATTTAAGGAGGAACCAGGAACTAAACTCCGCCTACCAGGAAATAGCCTATCTGGATATACCACACCTAGACAGCAGCTCGTTTGATGGAAACAACACAACCACCTGTCTGCAATTATCAGCTTAGCAGAGAGGGAGGTCACCTGGCGCGACCTGAAGGCCGCCTGTGACAATTAACACTCGAAAGGTGTCGGCTGAGGACCGACAGCCTGGCGCCGACAATATCTTGTGTGACTGACTCGTTATATGTGAAATGTTTAATAAAACCATTTATGGGGTTCCTTTGTAACTGGGAGGTGGAGTGAGCTGTGGCAGGGAGGTGGTGGTGAGCTGTGGCAGGGAGGTGGGGTGGTGAGCTATGGCAGGGAGGTGGAGTGAGCTGTGGCAGGGAGGTGGAGTGAGCTGTGGCAGGGAGGTGGGGTGAGCTGTGGCAGGGAGGTGGAGTGAGCTGTGGCAGGGAGGTGGAGTGAGCTGTGGCAGGGAGGTGGAGTGAGCTGTGGCAGGGAGGTGGAGTGGTGAGCTATGGCAGGGAGGTGTGGTGAGCTGTGGCAGGGAGGTAGAGTGAGCTGTGGCAGGGAGGTGGGGTGGTGAGCTGTGGCAGGGAGGTGGGGTGAGCTGTGGCAGGGAGGTGGAGTGAGCTGTGGCAGGGAGGTGGGGTGGTGAGCTGTGGCAGGGAGGTGGAGTGAGCTGTGGCAGGGAGGTGGGGTGGTGAGCTATGGCAGGGAGGTGTGGTGAGCTGTGGCAGGGAGGTGGAGTGAGCTGTGGCAGGGAGGTGGGGTGGTGAGCTGTGGCAGGGAGGTGGAGTGAGCTGTGGCAGGGAGGTGGGGTGAGCTGTGGCAGGGAGGTGGAGTGAGCTGTGGCAGGGAGGTGGAGTGAGCTGTGGCAGGGAGGTGTGGTGAGCTGTGGCAGGGAGGTGGAGTGAGCTGTGGCAGGGAGGTGTGGTGAGCTGTGGCAGGGAGGTGGAGTGAGCTGTGGCAGGGAGGTGGAGTGAGCTGTGGCAGGGAGGTGGAGTGAGCTGTGGCAGGGAGGTGGAGTGAGCTGTGGCAGGGAGGTGTGGTGAGCTGTGGCAGGGAGGTGGAGTGAGCTGTGGCAGGGAGGTGGAGTGAGCTGTGGCAGGGAGGTGGAGTGAGCTGTGGCAGGGAGGTGTGGTGAGCTGTGGCAGGGAGGTGGAGTGAGCTGTGGCAGGGAGGTGGAGTGAGCTGTGGCAGGGAGGTGGAGTGAGCTGTGGCAGGGAGGTGGGGTGGTGAGCTGTGGCAGGGAGGTGGAGTGAGCTGTGGCAGGGAGGTGGAGTGAGCTGTGGCAGGGAGGTGGAGTGGTGAGCTGTGGCAGGGAGGTGGAGTGAGCTGTGGCAGGGAGGTGGAGTGAGCTGTGGCAGGGAGGTGGAGTGAGCTGTGGCAGGGAGGTGGGGTGGTGAGCTGTGGCAGGGAGGTGGAGTGAGCTGTGGCAGGGAGGTGGAGTGAGCTGTGGCAGGGAGGTGGGGTGGTGAGCTGTGGCAGGGAGGTGGAGTGAGCTGTGGCAGGGAGGTGGAGTGAGCTGTGGCAGGGAGGTGGAGTGAGCTGTGGCAGGGAGGTGGAGTGAGCTGTGGCAGGGAGGTGGAGTGAGCTGTGGCAGGGAGGTGGAGTGAGCTGTGGCAGAGAGGTGGAGTGAGCTGTGGCAGGGAGGTGGAGTGGTGAGCTGTGGCAGGGAGGTGGAGTGAGCTGTGGCAGGGAGGTGGAGTGAGCTGTGGCAGGGAGGTGGGGTGGTGAGCTGTGGCAGGGAGGTGGAGTGAGCTGTGGCAGGGAGGTGGAGTGAGTTGTGGCAGGGAGGTGGAGTGAGCTGTGGCAGGGAGGTGGAGTGAGCTGTGGCAGGGAGGTGTGGTGAGCTGTGGCAGGGAGGTGGAGTGAGCTGTGGCAGGGAGGTGGAGTGAGCTGTGGCAGGGAGGTGGAGTGAGCTGTGGCAGGGAGGTGGAGTGAGCTGTGGCAGGGAGGTGTGGTGAGCTGTGGCAGGGAGGTGGAGTGAGCTGTGGCAGGGAGGTGTGGTGAGCTGTGGCAGGGAGGTGGAGTGAGCTGTGGCAGGGAGGTGTGGTGAGCTGTGGCAGGGAGGTGTGGTGAGCTGTGGCAGGGAGGTGGAGTGAGCTGTGGCAGGGAGGTGTGGTGAGCTGTGGCAGGGAGGTGTGGTGAGCTGTGGCAGGGAGGTGGGGTGAGCTGTGGCAGGGAGGTGTGGTGAGCTGTGGCAGGGAGGTGGGGTGAGCTGTGGCAGGGAGGTGTGGTGAGCTGTGGCAGGGAGGTGTGGTGAGCTGTGGCAGGGAGGTGTGGTGAGCTGTGGCAGGGAGGTGTGGTGAGCTGTGGCAGGGAGGTGTGGTGAGCTGTGGCAGGGAGGTGTGGTGAGCTGTGGCAGGGAGGTGTGGTGAGCTGTGGCAGGGAGGTGTGGTGAGCTGTGGCAGGGAGGTGGAGTGAGCTGTGGCAGGGAGGTGTGGTGAGCTGTGGCAGGGAGGTGTGGTGAGCTGTGGCAGGGAGGTGGAGTGAGCTGTGGCAGGGAGGTGGGGTGAGCTGTGGCAGGGAGGTGTGGTGAGCTGTGGCAGGGAGGTGGAGTGAGCTGTGGCAGGGAGGTGGAGTGAGCTGTGGCAGGGAGGTGTGGTGAGCTGTGGCAGGGAGGTGTGGTGAGCTGTGGCAGGGAGGTGGAGTGAGCTGTGGCAGGGAGGTGGGGTGAGCTGTGGCAGGGAGGTGTGGTGAGCTGTGGCAGGGAGGTGGAGTGAGCTGTGGCAGGGAGGTGTGGTGAGCTGTGGCAGGGAGGTGTGGTGAGCTGTGGCAGGGAGGTGGAGTGAGCTGTGGCAGGGAGGTGTGGTGAGCTGTGGCAGGGAGGTGGAGTGAGCTGTGGCAGGGAGGTGGAGTGAGCTGTGGCAGGGAGGTGGAGTGAGCTGTGGCAGGGAGGTGGAGTGAGCTGTGGCAGGGAGGTGGGGTGGTGAGCTGTGGCAGGGAGGTGTGGTGAGCTGTGGCAGGGAGGTGGAGTGAGCTGTGGCAGGGAGGTGGAGTGAGCTGTGGCAGGGAGGTGGAGTGAGCTGTGGCAGGGAGGTGGGGTGGTGAGCTGTGGCAGGGAGGTGGAGTGAGCTGTGGCAGGGAGGTGGAGTGAGCTGTGGCAGGGAGGTGGGGTGAGCTGTGGCAGGGAGGTGGAGTGAGCTGTGGCAGGGAGGTGGAGTGAGCTGTGGCAGGGAGGTGGAGTGAGCTGTGGCAGGGAGGTGGGGTGGTGAGCTGTGGCAGGGAGGTGGAGTGAGCTGTGGCAGGGAGTGGAGTGAGCTGTGGCAGGGAGGTGGGGTGAGCTGTGGCAGGGAGGTGGAGTGAGCTGTGGCAGGGAGGTGGGGTGAGCTGTGGCAGGGAGGTGGAGTGAGCTGTGGCAGGGAGGTGGGGTGGTGAGCTGTGGCAGGGAGGTGGAGTGAGCTGTGGCAGGGAGGTGGGGTGAGCTGTGGCAGGGAGGTGGAGTGAGCTGTGGCAGGGAGGTGGGGTGGTGAGCTGTGGCAGGGAGGTGGGGTGGTGAGCTGTGGCAGGGAGGTGGGGTGGTGAGCTGTGGCAGGGAGGTGGTGTGGTGAGCTGTGGCAGGGAGGTGGTGTGGTGAGCTGTGGCAGGGAGGTGGTGTGGTGAGCTGTGGCAGGGAGGTGGGGTGGTGAGCTGTGGCAGGGAGGTGGAGTGAGCTGTGGCAGGGAGGTGGAGTGAGCTGTGGCAGGGAGGTGGGGTTGTGAGCTGTGGCAGGGAGGTGGAGTGAGCTGTGGCAGGGAGGTGGAGTGAGCTGTGGCAGGGAGGTGGGGTGAGCTGTGGCAGGGAGGTGGAGTGAGCTGTGGCAGGGAGGTGGGGTGAGCTGTGGCAGGGAGGTGGAGTGAGCTGTGGCAGGGAGGTGGGGTGGTGAGCTGTGGCAGGGAGGTGGAGTGAGCTGTGGCAGGGAGGTGGGGTGAGCTGTGGCAGGGAGGTGGAGTGAGCTGTGGCAGGGAGGTGGGGTGGTGAGCTGTGGCAGGGAGGTGGTGTGGTGAGCTGTGGCAGGGAGGTGGGGTGGTGAGCTGTGGCAGGGAGGTGGTGTGGTGAGCTGTGGCAGGGAGGTGGTGTGGTGAGCTGTGGCAGGGAGGTGGTGTGGTGAGCTGTGGCAGGGAGGTGGTGTGGTGAGCTGTGGCAGGGAGGTGGTGTGGTGAGCTGTGGCAGGGAGGTGGGGTGGTGAGCTGTGGCAGGGAGGTGGTGTGGTGAGCTGTGGCAGGGAGGTGGTGTGGTGAGCTGTGGCAGGGAGGTGTGGTGAGCTGTGGCAGGGAGGTGTGGTGAGCTGTGGCAGGGAGGTGTGGTGAGCTGTGGCAGGGAGGTGGGGTGAGCTGTGGCAGGGAGGTGGAGTGAGCTGTGGCAGGGAGGTGGGGTGAGCTGTGGCAGGGAGGTGGAGTGAGCTGTGGCAGGGAGGTGGGGTGGTGAGCTGTGGCAGGGAGGTGGAGTGAGCTGTGGCAGGGAGGTGGGGTGAGCTGTGGCAGGGAGGTGGAGTGAGCTGTGGCAGGGAGGTGGGGTGGTGAGCTGTGGCAGGGAGGTGGTGTGGTGAGCTGTGGCAGGGAGGTGGGGTGGTGAGCTGTGGCAGGGAGGTGGTGTGGTGAGCTGTGGCAGGGAGGTGGTGTGGTGAGCTGTGGCAGGGAGGTGGTGTGGTGAGCTGTGGCAGGGAGGTGGTGTGGTGAGCTGTGGCAGGGAGGTGGTGTGGTGAGCTGTGGCAGGGAGGTGGGGTGGTGAGCTGTGGCAGGGAGGTGGTGTGGTGAGCTGTGGCAGGGAGGTGGTGTGGTGAGCTGTGGCAGGGAGGTGTGGTGAGCTGTGGCAGGGAGGTGTGGTGAGCTGTGGCAGGGAGGTGTGGTGAGCTGTGGCAGGGAGGTGTGGTGAGCTGTGGCAGGGAGGTGTGGTGAGCTGTGGCAGGGAGGTGTGGTGAGCTGTGGCAGGGAGGTGGGGTGAGCTGTGGCAGGGAGGTGTGGTGAGCTGTGGCAGGGAGGTGTGGTGAGCTGTGGCAGGGAGGTGGTGTGGTGAGCTGTGGCAGGGAGGTGTGGTGAGCTGTGGCAGGGAGGTGTGGTGAGCTGTGGCAGGGAGGTGGGGTGAGCTGTGGCAGGGAGGTGTGGTGAGCTGTGGCAGGGAGGTGTGGTGAGCTGTGGCAGGGAGGTGTGGTGAGCTGTGGCAGGGAGGTGGTGTGGTGAGCTGTGGCAGGGAGGTGTGGTGAGCTGTGGCAGGGAGGTGGGGTGGTGAGCTGTGGCAGGGAGGTGGGGTGAGCTGTGGCAGGGAGGTGGTGTGGTGAGCTGTGGCAGGGAGGTGTGGTGAGCTGTGGCAGGGAGGTGTGGTGAGCTGTGGCAGGGAGGTGGTGTGGTGAGCTGTGGCAGGGAGGTGGGGTGGTGAGCTGTGGCAGGGAGGTGTGGTGAGCTGTGGCAGGGAGGTGGGGTGGTGAGCTGTGGCAGGGAGGTGTGGTGAGCTGTGGCAGGGAGGTGGGGTGGTGAGCTGTGGCAGGGAGGCAGGTGAATTTTGTATAATTTTATACAAAATTATAAAAGTCAAAATTATATGAAAGCCACGAGACAAAATTTTTAAGTTAGGGGACAAAATTATGTAAAATCCAGGAGACAAAAGTGTAAAAACCACGAGACAAAATTATAAAAGCTTGTAGACAAAAATATAAAAGCCAGGAGACAAGGGCATATAATCCAGGAGAAAAAAGTATAAAAGCCAAAAGATAAAAGTATAAAAGCTAGAAGACAAAGTATAAAAACCAGGAGACAAAAGAATTAAAGCCAAGTGACAATAAATCATTTAAAGCATAAAATCAATAGAGTGCAATGTGAAAGGATCGGTGCTGGGACCAGTTCTATTTCTAATATACGTAAATGACGTGTCTACAGGAGTAGAGTCCTACATGTTGATGTTCGCAGATGACGCAAAGTTGATGAGAAGAGTTGTGACAGATGAGGATTGTAGGATCCTCCAAGAGGACTTGAACAGGTTGCAGAGATGGTCAGAGAAATGGCTACTGGAGTTCAACACGAGCAAATGTAAAGTTATGGAAAGGAGATTAGGTGATAGCAGACCAAAGAGACAGTACGCAATGAAGGGAAACTACCTACCTGTGACGATTCCAGAAAGAGACCTGGGAGTGGACGTACCACCTAATCTAACTCCAGAGGCTTATATAAATAGGATAACGACAGTAGCTTACTCTACACTGGCAAAAGTTCAGTGTAGCATCATTCAGAAACCTCAGTAAGGAAGCATTTAGGGCGCTTTACACTGCCTACGTAAGACCAGTCTTAGAGTATGCAGCGCCATCATGGAGCTCCCTCCTGAAGAAACACATAAGGAAACTGGAAAAGGTTCAGATATTTGCGATGAGGCTCGTCCCAGAGTTACGAAGGTTGGGGAATGAAGAGCGCCTGAAGGAAGTGAACTTTACGACACTAGAAAAAAGTAGGGATGGGGGATATGACAGAAATATATAAAATTCTCTGGGAGAATTTGACAGAGTGGAAACAGAAGAACTGTTCACACGGAATAATAACAGAACGAGGGGACATGGGTGGAAGCTGGAAACTCAGATTAGTCACAGAGATGTTAGGAAGTTTTCTTTTTGCTTGAGAGTAGTGGGAAAATGGAATGAGCTTAAGGAGCAGGTTATGGAAGCAAACTCTATGCATAAATGTATAACTAGATATAATAGGAAAATAGGTCAGGAGTTATTACTATAAACAACCGGTGGCTAAAAAGGCGGGATCCAAGAGCCAATGCTCGATCCTGCAGGCACAAATAGACGAGTACACAAACACACATACGCTCAATCTATTTATGTCGTCTTGTATTGTTTCAATCTATCTAGATGTTGTACTTGTAACATCCTCGTTATTCAACCCAATACTTAGCAGAGTATGCTGTTCTAGAATTGAGTGCCTTCTCCTCCCCTTTCTACTATCCTGGTACAACATTTACCGTCTTCCAGCTGCCGGGCAGCTCTACCTTCGCTGTGACTCATTGGGGACCAGTGCTAATGGTAGGCTGAGCCTTTTGAGCTCCTCAAAACACCTTTGGTGAAACGTTGTCGGGTGCTGCGGCCTTCGTGACTCGGTGTTGGTTCATCAGTATTTGTCAGTCTCTCGTCTGGTGTTTCCTTCTTATTGTTTACGTGTTCGTTTGTGTATATTCTGGTCGCTGGATTAGTTTTAGTCAGTTCATAAATGGTTGTCAACTAACTTTGGATGTAAATTTTCATGTTTTTTCTGATTATTTTTTATCCAAAGTATTCGTTGCAAGACCATTGCAGAAGTTTCAGTTCTATTCTGATGTCTATAATTTTCTTCATTCCTTCCTGCAATGCTATTTCTACTTCATGGTATCGTTTGTTAAACAATGGTTTAATATGTAAAGTCTTTCTTTAGTAATGGTAGTGTGTACTTGCGTCAGTCTGTGTGCGTCTCTAACATGTTCCACCGTCTCTTGGAGTGTTTTCCCTTTACGTTCTTCGTCTCGTTGCAATTCCCTTAGAGTATTATTCACTTATTCTCATGTAATTCCAATTCTGTTGTCTAAACTCCTTTCCTTGCTCCCATGGCTTCTTGTCCTTGTCTTCAGTTATATTTTGTTGTTAAAGACAAAGACGCAATAGTCGCTGGCCCCTGATGAGATTTCATTCTCAAAGTTCCCACTGACTTCATTCTGGGTGGAGATGTTGTCCATACAGCAAAATGCATCTTCTCCTGTCATCCCTGTGTCACCCTTTTCATATTATGGTGAGAAATTTATTATCAATATTTTCGAAACTAATTTTGTCCCATTTTCTTCCTAGCTATTGGAGTAATTTGTGTCGGCCCCAATAAGTATAAATGTGTTCCCATTTGTTTGTAGGTTCTGCTGATGCTCTATGTAGTATATCTATGGCAGCTTTGTCGCATTTTCGAATTTATGTCTGGACCTTCTGCTGTTTGTGTATGATCTTATTCTGAAATTGAAATTGAAATAAGTTTATTGAGGTAAAATACACGCAAAGGGATGAGATAGCTCAAGCTATTCTCACCCCGATCAGTATAACGTGTTCAAACATATATAAACACATCACAAACAATAAACATATTACCGAACATTCTGAGAATCTTCTTCTGGGTTCTTCTTCTTGATTTTTTTTCTGGGTTGCGTATAAACCCAACCACTATCTTCCTTCTATCTGCTCTTAGAGTCCCACTGATGCTGTCCATATATCAGTTTGAATTTTCTTCTATAAAGTACTTACAAATCCTATTCGCCTTCATAATGAAAGTCACTCCAACTTTCTGTAATCCTTTGTCGCTTGTTATCTGATGTCCCCAATGGATATGTTACATTCGAAATCACCTCAGTGAATTTTATTTCATCACACATGAGATTATTATTGCACTGATAATCTCTTATTATTTCATCTGCTTTGTTTGCAACTCCATCTGCATTAGTACACCAGAACTTGAGGCTCGTCCTGGAAATTTGGTTCTCTAAATACTGAAGTCACTAGACATTACCTAGCTTCACTGGTCTAAGTAGATGTCATCTGGCACGATGTATTACCCACGGTAGCGAGGCCTCACTTTGCTATGCCAACCATCTCTTAATGTTGCAAGGCGTCACTAGACGTTGGAAGGCATCAGCTGACGTTACAGCACGTCATCTAAGAAGTCGGAGCGTTACTTAGCGTCACAGGATGTCACGGAGCATCACGGAACATGAGGTATCGTTCCCCAGGACGGCGGCAGCGGCGGGGGGTTGAACGGTAAGAGTGATTTACGCGCCGTCGTAAGTCTTGCCTGGACCCCACAAAGCGGCTCCACTCTTAATTTATTTCCAGTATTTACACCGCCAAGCATCCTTTTCCTCACATATATATAAACAAAACCACCCAACATATATATATATATATATATATATATATATGTCGTACCTAGTAGCCAGAACGCACTTCTCGACCTACTATGCAAGGCCCGATTTGCCTAATAAGCCAAGTTTTCATGAATTAATATATTTTCTCTAATTTTTTTCTTATGAAATGATAAAGCTGCCCATTTCATTATGTATGAGGTCAATTTTTTTTTATTGGAGTTAAAATTAACGTAGATATATAACCGAACCTAACCAACCCTACCTAACCTAACCTAACCTATCTTTATAGATTAGGTTAGGTTAGGTAGCCGAAAACATTAGGTTAGGTTAGGTTAGGTAGGTTAGGTAGCCGAAAAACAATTATTTCATGAAAACTTGGCTTATTAGGCAAATCGGGCCTTGCATTGTAGGCTGAGAAGCGCGTTCTGGCTACTAGGTACGACATATATATATATATATATATATATATATATATATATATATATATATATATATATATATATATATATATTATAAATCTAACACAGGATAATTTATTTATAAGATAGTTTGTAAGATAATGTATTTATAAATTCTTGCAACAATGTGGGATTTTCTTCATAAAACTGTGGAAAAAATCGATGCAGGCGGACACAAGGAATTTGCTCGTTCATAAATAATGTTCTCTGTAATGTGCTGTCACCCGGCTCTCCTCCAGAACATAAATTTCCGCTTTTTCTTCCTGTACTTGTTGGTGAGCCCGCGGAGCTGGCTATATTTTGTGGCCAGGGAGAGAGGGAGGGAGGGAGGGAGAGAGAGAGAGAGAGAGAGAGAGAGAGAGAGAGAGAGAGAGAGAGAGAGAGAGAGAGAGAGAGAGAGAGAGAGAGAGAGAGAGAGAGAGAGAGAGAGAGAGAGAGAGAGAGAGAGAGAGAGAGAGAGAGAGAGAGAGAGAGAGAGAGAGAGAGAGAGAGAGAGAGAGAGAGAGAGAGAGAGAGAGAGAGAGAGAGAGAGAGAGAGAGAGAGAGAGAGAGAGAGAGAGAGAGAGAGAGAGAGAGAGAGAGAGAGAGAAAGAGAGTGCATAGCTAATGAAGCTTAACAATTGGACACACAGAAATCTAGGAGCAGTTATATCATTATTATTATATTATTATTATTATTATTATTATTATTATTATTATTATATTATTATTATTATTGAGAAAATCAGTAGGAGACGTCAGGAGGATTCGAACCTATGCTCAGGGGACGCCCAAACAAACGCCTAACACCACCACACTACGACATGGTCAAAACAATGCAACTTGTGATTCATCTGAATCCTCTGAGGGTTCCTGAGGCTTCCACTGAAGCCTAACCAGGGTTTCACGCATTCCCCCCCCCCATGCACTCTGGCTTGTGGTCTAGGAATTCCACCTCCAATGCTTCTCTTCATATGCACAAAGAAATCACATTAACGTGATGTATCAACAATAAAATCAGTAGGAGCCGTGTGGAAGATTTGAACCTCTCCCCTGGGTGTGAGAAAATTTCTCACCTAGTTCATCTAAATTTATTTAAATCTTATTTAGCTAAACATACACCAGAACAAAATGTATTTTCTGTTGCTGTGTAAAATCATCAAAATGAACTTCAAGTTAAAATTACCTTAAACAGAATATTTGTAATTAATTTTTCCACTCATTATGGAAGAAAATATGACTGTCATGTCAGCAAAACAATGACAAGCCGTCCAAATATACGCCTCCTATCTTGAGATGATTTCGGGGCTTTAGTGTCCCCGAGGCCTGGTCCTCGACCAGGCCTCCAGCACCAGGAAGCAGCCCGTGACAGCTGACTAACACCCAGGTACCTATATTTTACTGCTAGGTAACAGGGGCATAGGGTGAAAGAAACTCTGCCCATTGTTTTTCGCCGGCGCCCGGGATCGAACCCTGGACCACAGGATCACATCTCCTCGTAGATGTTAATGCGTACGGTCTGAGGACTGATTTATGCTTTTATCAATTTTATAAATATAATTTAATTATATTGCAAAGAATGCAAAATCAATATCCACTCCTTCCCTAAATGTACAAATTCCAACCACTTGAGCTGGACGGTTGAGTGACGGTCCCGCTTCATGCAGGTCGGCGTTCAATCCCCGACCGTCCAAGTGGTTGGGCACCATTCCTCCCCCTCCCCATCCCAAATCATTATCTTCCCAGTGCTATATACTCGTAATAACTTGTCGCTTTTTCCCTGATAATTCCCTCATTTGTTTATTTCTACAATATAATAAATGTATAAATTATATTTATGTATAAATAAATTAATACAAATTAAGATAACGAGACCGGGGGAAGAGAAGGGCAGCCATCTTGGCCGGGAGACCCCAGCCGTCTTGGCTATTAACTCGTAGGTCACAATATTTATACTATATACTTATAGTCACAATAAGTATATACTATACTTATTTGTGCCTCGAACGAGAGTCATATAATTCCCCCGTCAACTCCTGGCAAGAGTGTCCTTCCGGTCACGTATATTTGGTTATAAATGAGCTCAATATAACGTAATAATGTCACTTGGTTATAAGCTCAGTATAACGTAATAATGTCACTTGGTTATAAGCTCAGTATAACGTAATAATGTCACTTGGTTATAAGCTCAATATAACGTAATAATGTCATTGGTTATAAGCGTATACTTTATTACTTTATATGTTATATTTTTCGGTATATATTACTTGAATTAATTTTTAATGCCAGTTTCGTTCACAAATAATTAAAACGAACGGTGTTTGAACAGTTTTACAATGGGAATTGTTGACAGGTAATTAGTCAAGGACGTAATTGGTCAACGACGTGATTGGTTAACGACGTGATTGGTTAACGACGTGATTGGTTAACGACGTGATTGGTTAACGACGTAATTGGTCAACGACGTGATTGGTTAACGACGTGATTGGTTAACGACGTGATTGGTTAACGACGTAATTGGTCAACGACGTGATTGGTTAACGACGTGATTGGTTAACGACGTGATTGGTTAACGACGTAATTGGTCAACGACGTAGTTGGTCAACGATGTAATTGGTCAACGACGTAATTGGTCAACAACTTAGTTGTTCAACGACATGTAACCATACGGCAAATAGTTCACTCACCAGAGAGACGCCAGGACCCCACACACGTCCGGCCCGGTCTCTTTGAACACAACTCTCCCAGAACAGCTAAGCTGTTTCCTATATTTATTAATAATAGAACCAAATCAGATTTGAATAATAGAATTAATTAACTTAACGAATTCATTTATCTTAATCTAGTTAATTTCTGAATTAACCCCCCCCCCCCTCCAAAGAAACAAAAAAATTGTGAAGGATTAGTTGAATACAGTCCACTTCTTTTAATTAAATAAATTAATAATTTACTTATATAATTGTTGACCAAATCACACACTAGAAAGTGAAGGGACGACGACGTTTCGGCTGTCGTGGACCATTCTCAAGTGCTCAAGTGATTTTAATTATATAAATAATTAAAATTTATAATTAATTAAACAATAAGTTAAATAAAAAAATTATGTCCCACAAGTAAAGCCCCACACTGACCACTCCCGACCAAACACCTTATTGATATATCACGTTAATTATTATTAAATAAAAAATTAACATTTAATTTGTTATTCTTATTAATAATTTTTAATTAAAAATGAATAAGAATTAATATTTCTTATTATTTAACGTATTTGGTGACAAACTCTCTCTTTGTGCATTATTTTTGTCATTTTTAATATCTCTATAATTAGTATAATTATTATTGCTGTTGTTGCTATTAAATAACTATATTTATTACACGTAACGTCGAAGAAAAACATTAATTCTCATATAATAAAAAAATTCTCATATACTAATTCTCCCATTACTAAAAAAAAAATACGTATGACAAACTTCAAGACAAATGTTGCAATATATATGTATAACGCAGGAGTGTCGAAAAGGCAATGATATAAAATATACAAATGTTGCAAGGTTTTATACCTCATATGAGCCTATACCAAATGTAGCTATGTGTAATACTTGAAATTAACTTGTACAAACATGTTGAAAACGTGTAATATCTATTAATAACCTCTGCAAAATGTTGCAAGTTTATATCTATAATTAACCTATAATCGGCTTATAAAAATAATTCTGAATGTTATGCATTTTGGAACTACGGCTCTCGGAGAAAGTATTATATGTACGAGGTATATCCAGGTATGTGAGGTATGACGTATAAATTTCCTAGGATATCAGTATATCTAGGAGGCTTGGTCAGGGACCGGACCGCGGGGATGTTGAGCCCCGAAATTAATGCATGGTAATGAGTTGTCTGCAGATGTAAGGAAACACATCAGGTCTCATATAAGGAGCCAACTTACACGGCCAAGACGACACCTGTCGTCTATAATCTCTCTCTCTCTCTCTCTCTCTCTCTCTCTCTCTCTCTCTCTCTCTCTCTCTCTCTCTCTCTCTCTCTCTCTCTCTCTATATATATATATATATATATATGAAGGTGAAAACATGGGGGGATACATAAGGGATAAACATAGGGGCTGCAGAAGGCTTATTGGCCCATACGAGGCATCTCCTATCTAAACACAAAGATTAATCCAGTGTAATTGGCCTGTTATGTTGGACATTGTCTTCTGTGTTGGCATCGATATGTTCTTGTCTTGTCCTTACTCTCATGGTGGGTAGAGTAAATAGTTCCGTGATTTGGGTGTTCATGGTAGGTCGCTCTATTCTTATGTGAATTGCCTCAAGAATTTGTAATCTTCTTGAATCTTGGGTTTTGTCTATTATGCAAGTATTCTTGTTCAACATTTCTCTTGTTAGAGTAATGTCATGGGCTTGTCTCATGTGATTCCTAGGGGCACCAGATTGAAGATGGCATTTGACGAGGCGTTTGACATGCCATCTTCAATCTGGTGCCCCTAGGAATCACATGAGACAAGCCCATGACATTACTCTAACAAGAGAAATGTTGAACAAGAATACTTGCATAATAGACAAAACCCAAGATTCAAGAAGATTACAAATTCTTGAGGCAATTCACATAAGAATAGAGCGACCTACCATGAACACCCAAATCACGGAACTATTTACTCTACCCACCATGAGAGTAAGGACAAGACAAGAACATATCGATGCCAACACAGAAGACAATGTCCAACATAACAGGCCAATTACACTGGATTAATCTTTGTGTTTGGATAGGAGATGCCTCGTATGTGCCAATAAGCCTTCTGCAGCCCCTATGTTTATCCCTTATGTATCCCCCCATGTTTTCACCTTCATTGTATTATCACCTGACCTAATGCGGGTATAAAATCAACTAGTATTGTAAGATCTGTTCACTTGAGAATGAACCATGGAGGTTCGAAACGTCGTGCAAATTATACAAATAAGTGTAATACACTCTATAGTAAATCACTTCTTTTCTTCACCTTAAAAGTACGAAAATGAGTTTTGGAGAACTCCTATTTCAATTAAGCCCTGATGCTAAGAAAATAGTTAGAGGGATAGAAGCCCTAAACCAGAAAATAATAAATACAGAATATGCGGTCATATTCAATGAAACATATATATATATATATATATATATATATATATATATATATATATATATATATATATATATATATATATATATATATATATATATCTTTCCCTGTCTGTCTGTCTGTCTGTCTGTCTGTCTGTCTGTCTGTCTGTCTGTCTGTCTGTCTGTCTGTCTGTCTGTCTGTCTGTCTGTCTGTCTGTCTCTCTCTCTCTCTCTCTCTCTCTCTCTCTCTCTCTCTCTCTCTCTCTCACCCTAGAAATCAGATAGTCGTTCACGGTCGCCATAACAGTAAGAGTATCAACAAACTCCTCTATCTCCCTCTTGCCCCCAGTTACTCTACGAGTTTAGAATATGACTTCAGGGACTCTCTGATATCCCCCCTGTTGCTCACCCGCCCTCACCAGCGGGCAAGGAGACCTACCGTCTGGGCGAAGGGCATTAGAACATCGATAATAATAGCCTGGATGATCCAGACACTGGGCTAAATGGTTCGTAATATAGATCGGGGTGTGAGAGAGGGAGGCAGTGGTGGTTCCCCGAGCTGTAATGTGCGTCAGAGTCGTTTGGGCGCCTGGGACGCTTGTTTCTATATCATTTTCGTTTCCACATTGTAGGTTGTCAAGCGTTCGCTCTAATTGCGTTTCGTCGATTAAGTTCGCGATTTACAATGCCTTCGCGCGATTGTATCAGCGATTTTTCACTACGATTATTTTTACAGTTTAAAGATAGTTCGAGGAATTTGATTTACAGATAACAATGTGTTTTGGCGAATGTATTTGCAAATTATAATGCTTTATGACAATAATATACAAAAATGTTGCCGAGTACTGGCGCCAGCGTTTACAATTTACAGAACATATAATGACTGTATTTACAACTCTACAATTCGGTCAACGCTAACAAGTAAAGCATGTAGCCATAACTCACTAAGTAATTAGCGGTCTGTAGCGTGCGCCAAGCACAACCAAGATTTTTCTACAGCGAATTTTCCCTCAAGTCAAAAACCGGTTTTCTGAATGTGGCAAATTGTGATTTTCCTCAGAGGTCCGTCGGGACACCAAAGCCACAAGAGAATCGGTTCACTGCAAAAACAGAAAAAGAAAGAAACGGGGGTTGAAGGTGTTGCAAAACTGCAGGTGCAATTTCACTTTACTCGAAGCTGAAATTATAATCAACATGGATATAAAAAATTTAAGCGGGCGATTAAGCTGTGTTAATAGAGAAGAAAGTGCTATACGCGGTGAAATTTTCCCGAAGGGGTATAATGAAGAGAGGTTAATATAGTAATTTGAGCAGACACCCATGGAGTCTGGGTACAAATTACCTCGAGTTATTGATCTTTGAATAATACTTTTTTCCGCTCCTTTCTGTGTGAGTATTTACCTATTTGTACTCACCTATTTCTGCCTGCAGGGTCGATCTGTTAATTCTTGGACACAGCCTTTCCAACCATATGTTGTCTAATGAAACAACTCGTCTTGAGACAACCCGTCCTCATACTAGGCTGTTTAAAGCAGCGGCCGTCCTCCCTAGACGCAATCATAAATTTTAACATAGTGTGATTTAAAATTGATTGGTTCTCATATATAAATTAATATTAGTATGCATAAAAACTCTATGTATAGTTTGGCGTAGATTAGGTTAGATGTTTAGGCTCTGTTGGCTATTATTTTTATTTGACGTACAACCCGTCCTTGGACCAAGTCCATTCCATCCAGCGCTCGACCCCAAAGACGCATTCATCAATGTTAACATGCTGTTCATTCAAAACGGGAATTTTCTCAAATATAAATTAATACTATAATATATTAGCATATTGTGCATATATAGGCATAGGTTAGGTTAGGTTAGATGTTTAGGTTCTGTTTAGGTGCATGTTAGGTTCCAAACAAAGACCCAAAAGTGATTCCATGCACCCGCCAACCCCCTGTTTATGAATAAAAAACAATTTACACACGACTCACAACTGATTTCGTCCGAACACTTCCGAAACAAATGATTCACTGACGAATTTCGTTCGAACTACAACGCTGTAAATATTTCACCCACGTACCACAAATACAAATAATCGCTATCGGAACCTAAACACCTATCCTAACCAGTGGCTAAAAATGTACAATATGCTAATATATAACAATATTAATTTATATTTAGGAAAAGTTTTGTTTTGAATGAATAGAATGTTAAAATTTATGAATGCGTCTTTTTGGGGTCGACCGCTGGATGGAATGGACTTGGTCCGAGGACGGGTTGTCCACGTACTTCAAATACAAATAATCGCCAACAGAACCTAAACACCTAATCTAACCAAACCAACGCCTAACTATACATATAATTTTTATGTATAATAATATAAATTTATATATGAGAACAAACCAATTTTTAATACACGCTAGTACGTTAAAATTGATGAATGCATATGGGGAGGACGGCCGCTGCTTTAACCAGCCTAGTGTGACGGCCGCTGCTTTAACCAGCCTAGTGTGAGGACGGGTTGTCTCAGGACGAGAGGATTGGAATGACACCTGAACTATTTCACATGTACACCAAAGAATGTATCCCTTCCTGCACCCTGCCTCCCCCCCCCCACACACACCTGCACCCTACCTCCCCAAAAACACCCACACCCAGCCCTCCCCCACCGGATTTCCCTGTGTGGGGAATACTGACTCGTGAGATTTATTTATTTTCAATTAATTTATTAATTTATTTATTGATTTATAATTTATTTAATGATTTATAATTTATTTAATGATTTATAATTTATTCCATGATTTATAATTTATTCCATGATTTATAATTTCTTTATAATTAATTTATATTGATTTATTTCTTACGTTAATTTATTTCGATAGCGGACTGTATGATAATAAAGTGGACTATATGATATTAAATTACCATATATCGTTTCCTACACAAGCTGGGGGATTTATTAATTATATAGTCTATCAATCGAAACTATAAATTTGGGAGATATTTACTACACATGTTACGACTACATAGGTTAGTAAAATAAATGAAACAAATACAGCTTATCTGTAGGGTAGATTTTGGCCTGGCCAACCAGATATGAACGTGGAAGATCACCCAAACTAATGGTTGATTGTTCAATAAATCCCTGAATTATATGTTTAACAGATCTCTCACCCTGTCCATGGAGGACAGAAGTATATGTATATACGTTGGTTAGCATTGTAAATGTGTGGCCACGACTGTGGTAGAAAATAACAATAATAATAAAAAAAACTCCTTGTAGGTGATGCTCGTGTAATCACATGTCAGGTGCTGAGCCAGGTTGTTGTTGCTAATTCTTCTTAACCCTTCAATTTCTACCTGTCAAAAGGTGGCACACACTAATAATCGTGACCAATATATGACGCTTATATCAGGGAAACTGCTTATTGTAATTTATTAATTGATATTTACCCATTCGGGTGGCTCGCTGTGTCCTAACCGGTATACCCTAATCTGCCTACATTACTGGCCAGGAATGACTAGAGTTAAAGGGTTATCCGGTACAGAACACTTCCCTTATTGTTGACGAAGATCGTGCTGATGACGGGAGAGTTATAGCTCCCATAACACTGCGTCTAGAGGGAAATAATTGCGGAGCTTCAAGTGTGCTACTAGCGAGACTTTGTTGATGTTAAATTAATGCCGTCTGCCTCCTTCATCCACTCTAGGGACTCCCAGAACGGTTCTAATTCTGACCTTTTATTGACAAGGAGAGGAAGACTTTACTTAGTAATTATATTAGAGCCAGTCATGGAGAATACATTTTTATTGACTGGTGTTTTAAGTGATTCACAATATTATTAGCAGGTGAACTTAATTTGTGATGTAGCAATGATATCCCGTTTATCTTGGGGAAGAACCACTACAGTCTCGTTTTATTTTAATGAATAACTAAGATATTTTGTTTAATTTGTCAGTACAAATCAGCAGCAACATTATCTGCATATTGTATTAATGGTTAGTAAATAGTGTCGGTTTTTCCGACTCCCTGCCTCCCCCCCCACACCCACACCCTGCCTCCCCCCTCACACCCACACCCTGCCTCCCCCCTCACACCCACACCCTGCCTCCCCCCTCACACCCACACCTGGCCTTCACTCACACACCCACACCCTGCCTCCCCCCACACACCCACATCCTGCCTCCACCCACACACCCACACCCTGCCTCCACCCACACACCCACACCCTGCCTCCACCCACACACCCACACCCTGCCTCCACCCACACACCCACACCTGGCCTCCCCCACACACCCACACCCTGCCCCCCACCACACACCCACACCCTGCCTCCCCCCACACACCCACACTCTGCCTCCCACCACACCTTGCCTCCCCCTATGCATCAGCACCTTGTAGGTGGGGGAATGGAAGATCTAATGAGTGTTAGACGTGTTGTACACTCTAGGTACCTCTAAGGAGGCCTGGTCGACGACCGGGCCGCGGGGACACTAAGCCCCGGAAGCACCTCAAGGTAACCTCAAGGTAGGTGGAGGGAGGAGGTGTATTGGCGTCTATTAGGTAGTGGTGGTGTTGTAGGCTCTAGTGGGTGGTGGTGGTGTTGTAGGCTCTAGTGGGTGGTGGTGGTGTTGTAGGCTCTAGTGGGTGGTGGTGGTGTTGTAGGCTCTAGTGGGTGGTGGTGGTGTTGTAGGCTCTAGTGGGTGGTGGTGGTGTTGTAGGCTCTAGTGGGTGGTGGTGGTGTTGTAGGCTCTAGTGGGTGGTGGTGGTGTTGTGGCTCTAGTGGGTGGTGGGTGGTGTTGTAGGCTCTAGTGGGTGGTGGTGGTGTTGTAGGCTCTAGTGGGTGGTGGTGGTGTTGTAGGCTCTAGTGGGTGGTGGTGGTGGTGTTGTAGGCTCTAGTGGGTGGTGGTGGTGTTGTAGGCTCTAGTGGGTGGTGGTGGTGTTGTAGGCTCTAGTGGGTGGTGGTGGTGTTGTAGGCTCTAGTGGGTGGTGGTGGTGTTGTAGGCTCTAGTGGGTGGTGGTGGTGTTGTAGGCTCTAGTGGGTGGTGGTGGTGTTGTAGTCTCTAGTGGGTGGTGGTGGTGTTGTAGGCTCTAGTGGGTGGTGGTGGTGTTGTAGTAGTGTTGGTGTTGTAGGCTCTAGTGAGTAGTGGTGGTGTTGTAGGCTCTAGTGGGTGGTGGTGGTGTTGTAGGCTCTAGTGGGTGGTGGTGGTGTTGTAGGCTCTAGTGGGTGGTGGTGGTGTTGTAGGCTCTAGTGGGTGGTGGTGGTGTTGTAGGCTCTAGTGGGTGGTGGTGGTGTTGTAGGCTCTAGTGGGTGGTGTTGGTGTTGTAGGCTCTAGTGGGTGGTGGTGGTGTTGTAGGCTCTAGTGGGTGGTGGTGGTGTTGTAGGCTCTAGTGGGTGGTGGTGGTGTTGTAGGCTCTAGTGGGTGGTGGTGGTGTTGTAGGCTCTAGTGGGTGGTGGTGGTGTTGTAGGCTCTAGTGGGTGGTGGTGGTGTTGTAGGCTCTAGTGGGTGGTGGTGGTGTTGTAGGCTCTAGTGGGTGGTGGTGGTGTTGTAGGCTCTAGTGGGTGGTGGTGGTGTTGTAGGCTCTAGTGGGTGGTGGTGGTGTTGTAGGCTCTAGTGGGTGGTGGTGGTGTTGTAGGCTCTAGTGGGTGGTGGTGGTGTTGTAGGCTCTAGTGGGTGGTGGTGGTGTTGTAGGCTCTAGTGGGTGGTGGTGGTGTTGTAGGCTCTAGTGGGTGGTGGTGGTGTTGTAGGCTCTAGTGGATGGTGGTGGTGTTGTAGGCTCTAGTGGGTGGTGGTGGTGTTGTAGGCTCTAGTGGATGGTGGTGGTGTTGTAGGCTCTAGTGGGTGGTGGTGGTGTTGTAGGCTCTAGTGGGTGGTGGTGGTGTTGTAGGCTCTAGTGGGTGGTGGTGGTGTTGTAGGCTCTAGTGGGTGGTGGTGGTGTTGTAGGCTCTAGTGGGTGGTGGTGGTGTTGTAGGCTCTAGTGGGTGGTGGTGGTGTTGTAGGCTCTAGTGGGTGGTGGTGGTGTTGTAGTCTTTAGTGAGTAGTGTTGGTGTTGTAGGCTCTAGTGAGTAGTGGTGGTGTTGTAGGCTCTAGTGGGTGGTGGTGGTGTTGTAGGCTCTAGTGGGTGGTGGTGGTGTTGTAGGCTCTAGTGGGTGGTGGTGGTGTTGTAGGCTCTAGTGGGTGGTGGTGGTGTTGTAGGCTCTAGTGGGTGGTGGTGGTGTTGTAGGCTCTAGTGGGTGGTGGTGGTGTTGTAGGCTCTAGTGGGTGGTGGTGGTGTTGTAGGCTCTAGTGGGTGGTGGTGGTGTTGTAGGCTCTAGTGGGTGGTGGTGGTGTTGTAGGCTCTAGTGGGTGGTGGTGGTGTTGTAGGCTCTAGTGGGTGGTGGTGGTGTTGTAGGCTCTAGTGGGTGGTGATGGTGTTGTAGGCTCTAGTGGGTGGTGGTGGTGTTGTAGGCTCTAGTGGATGGTGGTGGTGTTGTAGGCTCTAGTGGGTGGTGGTGGTGTTGTAGGCTCTAGTGGGTGGTGGTGGTGTTGTAGGCTCTAGTGGATGGTGGTGGTGTTGTAGGCTCTAGTGGGTGGTGGTGGTGTTGTAGGCTCTAGTGGATGGTGGTGGTGTTGTAGGCTCTAGTGGGTGGTGGTGGTGTTGTAGTCTTTAGTGAGTAGTGTTGGTGTTGTAGGCTCTAGTGGGTGGTGGTGGTGTTGTAGGCTCTAGTGGGTGGTGGTGGTGTTGTAGGCTCTAGTGGGTGGTGGTGGTGTTGTAGGCTCTAGTGGGTGGTGGTGGTGTTGTAGGCTCTAGTGGGTGGTGGTGGTGTTGTAGGCTCTAGTGGGTGGTGGTGGTGTTGTAGGCTCTAGTGGGTGGTGGTGGTGTTGTAGGCTCTAGTGGGTGGTGGTGGTGTTGTAGGCTCTAGTGGGTGGTGGTGGTGTTGTAGGCTCTAGTGGGTGGTGGTGGTGTTGTAGGCTCTAGTGGGTGGTGGTGGTGTTGTAGGCTCTAGTGGGTGGTGGTGGTGTTGTAGACTCTAGTGGGTGGTGAAAGTGTTGTAGCCTCTAGTGGGTGGTGAAAGTGTTGTAGCCTCTAGTGGGTGGTGAAAGTGTTGTAGTCTCTAGTGGGTGGTGAAAGTGTTGTAGCCTCTAGTGGGTAGTGGTGGTGTTGTAGACTCTGGTGAGTGGGGGAGGTGCTGTAACCCTAGGTGGGCGTGGTCAAAGGTCACGTGGGCGTGGCAGCATCTGTGACAAACAACAGCCCAACAGTGCTCGGGTTCCAGGACCCTGGTGACGAGCGACCCAACGCTCTGGGGAACCCCTCAAGTGATCAACACATTATTTCCGCAGCACTCCCACTGCAAAACATTCCCGTCTTGCAGGAACATTCCCGTTGTATGTAAGCAGCGTACAAATTGCTGATCTCTAGATGGCAACTGGATTTTCGGGGCTGAGGTAGGGGATGGGGAAAAGGAAGGGGGGTGGGGGGGAGTGAGGGAGAGAGAAGGAGAGGGGAAAGAGAGAAAAAGGAGATAGAGTTCGACCCCAGAAAGGTGGGGTCGAGCGCCGTCCTCAGTGGTAAACCGGTTGCTATTTTGGTCCGGTTGAGTGTCGCTGGACCACTTGACGCTACGGTCCGGTTTGGACACTTCTGAGGCGATTTACTCTTCGCGCGAGTGATGGTGGCTCCTGCGAGCAAGAGAAGCCCTGCTTCTTATTCCGATTCGGAAGAAATGACGTCGCCCACGACGCTCTCGAGTCATGCATCGGGTCGAGCCTCGGGCACCCTTGTCCTGCAGTGTGTATTAAAATGCCCAATAGACTCGGGAACCTGTACACCAGTTAATTGAAAACTGAGAGGCGGGACGAAAGAGCCGAAGGTCAACCTCCTGAAAGCACAAAGTGATTATAATAAGTACGTATACACACACACACACACAGGGCCGCCTCTGGTTAAACTCATAGCCTCAGAGAAGAAAATAAAAAACATTCGGTGATAATTTTATTGTTTGTCTTCGAAATCGTCTGAGAATTGAATTCTACCACCGCAGGTGTTTCACATGATAGAGCTGGAAGACGCATCACCTGATTACATCCTGTTTTTCATTCATACATGACCTGTGGCGCAGTTGACGGTGCTCGAATGTTTCGGGTTCGATTACCAAGGCAAAACGAGACATTTGGTTACGTTTCCCGACTGGTATGTTCAATTAGCAATAAATACAAGGGAGTTAGTCAACTGTTGTGGGTTGCATCATTGGGATGGTCAGTCGTTAGCTAATAAGCTTCCCGCCCATAACAGTAGGAAATGATACTTGTTGTAGTAATGAGGTTGTATGTGGGGTTATGAGAATGTTGTGTTGTTCACTTATTATTCTTCATCCATTATTCTTCATTTCAATATAGAAAAGTATACGTGGTGAGATTTTGTATAAAATAACTGAGGAAAAATGGCTCTTCAAAAGGCATGATCAACTTTTGTTGATTCAACACGCGGGTATGCGACTGGAACGTTGCCAAAATTTCAAAGCAATCGGTGAAAAACTTTCGGAGATTAGCGGTTATGCACAAACGAACATTTCCATTTTAATATATATATATATATATATATATATATATATATATATATATATATATATATATATATATAGATATATATATATATATATATATATATATATATATATATATATATATATATATATATATATATATATATATATAATATATATATATATATGTGTGTAACTGAAAACTCACACCCCAGAAGTGACTCGAACCCATACTCCCAGGAGCCACGCAACTGGTATGTACAAGACGCCTTAATCCACTTGACCATCACGACCGGACATAATGAGGTGATAGCCGAGGCTATTTGAACCACCCCACCGCCGGCACTCGGATAGTAATCTTGGGCATAGCATTTTACCAAATCACCTCATTCTTTGGGGCACACGTGAGGAACACAAATGCGAACAAGCCTGAATGGTCCCCAGGACAATATGCAACTGAAAACTCATGTGTGTGTGTGTGTGTGTGTGTGTGTGTGTGTGTGTGTGTGTGTGTGTGTGTGTGTGTGTGTGTGTGTGTGTGTGTGAAAGCTGCATGAAAGTGCAAGCCAGGATTCGAACCCATACCGTCCAGGATCACCCCTAAACGTACACAGTACCGTGACTTGTATGTACTTTATTGTACAAGATTACTTGATTACAAAATGTGGTGTTAACACATACACAACTCAACCTTTACAAGTAACATGTAACATTACAAGTAACAAGTAACGTCTGGTGGCCCGTCTGGTGGCCCGTCTGGTGGCCCGCCTGGTGGCCCGCCTGGTGGCCCGTCTGGAGGCCCGTCTGGTGGCCCGCCTGGTGGCCCGTCTGGTGGCCCGTCTGGTGGCCCGCCTGGTGGCCCGCCTGGTGGCCCGTCTGGAGGCCCGTCTGGTGGCCCGTCTGGTGGCCCGTCTGGTGGCCCGTCTGGTGGCCCGTCTGGTGGCCCGCCTGTTGGCCCGCCTGGTGGCCCGCCTGGTGGCCCGTCTGGTGGCCCGTCTGGTGGCCCGTCTGGTGGCCCGCCTGGTGGCCCGCCTGGTGGCCCGCCTGGTGGCCCGTCTGGTGGCCCGCCTGGTGGCCCGTCTGGTGGCCCGCCTGGTGGCCCGTCTGGTGGCCCGCCTGGTGGCCCGTCTGGTGGCCCGTCTGGTGGCCCGCCTGGTGGCCCGCCTGGTGGCCCGTCTGGTGGCCCGTCTGGTGGCCCGCCTGGTGGCCCGCCTGGTGGCCCGTCTGGTGGCCCGTCTGGTGGCCCGCCTGTTGGCCCGTCAGGTGGCCCGCCTGATGGCCAGTCTGGTGGCCCGCCTGGTGGCCCGTCTGGTGGCCCGCCTGGTGGCCCGTCTGGTGGCCCGCCTGGTGGCCCATGTGGTGGCCTATGTGGTGGCCCGCCTGGTGGCCCGTCTGGTGGCCCGTCTGGTGGCCCATCTGGTGGCCCGTCTGGTGGCCCATGTGGTGGCCTATGTGGTGGCCCGCCTGATGGCCCGTCTGGTGGCCCGCCTGGTGGCCTATGTGGTGGCCCGCCTGGTGGCCCGCCTGGTGGCCCGCCTGGTGGCCCGTCTGGTGGCCCGCCTGGTGGCCTGCCTGGTGGCCCGTCTGGTGGCCCATGTGGTGGCCTATGTGGTGGCCCGCCTGGTGGCCCGCCTGGTGGCCCGTCTGGTGGCCCGCCTGGTGGCCCACCATGTGGCCCGTCTGGTGGCCCGTCTGGTGGCCCGCCTGGTGGCCCACCTTGTGGCCCGTCTGGTGGCCCGCCTGGTGGCCCGCCTGGTGGCCCGCCTGGTGGCCCGTCTGATGGCCCGTCTGGTGGCCCATGTGGTGGCCTATGTGGTGGTCCGCCTGATGGCCCGTCTGGTGGCCCGCCTGGTGGCCTATGTGGTGGCCCGCCTGGTGGCCCGCCTGGTGGCCCGTCTGGTGGCCCGCCTGGTGGCCCGTCTGGTGGCCTGTCTGGTGGCCCACCTTGTGGCCCGTCTGGTGGCCTGCCTGGTGGCTCGCCTGGTGGCCCGCCTGGTGGCCCGTCTGGTGGCCCACCTTGTGGCCCGTCTGGTGGCCCGCCTGGTGGCCCGTCTGGTGGCCCGTCTGGTGGCCCACCTGGTGGCCCGTCTGGTGGCCCGTCTGGTGGCCCATGTGGTGGCCTATGTGGTGGCCCGCCTGATGGCCCATCTGGTGGCCCGCCTGGTGGCCTATGTGGTGGCCCGCCTGGTGGCTCGCCTGGTGGCCCGCCTGGTGGCCCGTCTGGTGGCCCGCCTGGTGGCCCGCCTGGTGGCCCGTCTGGTGGCCCGCCTGGTGTGGGAACCGACCTGTGAGATTTATATTTATTTAATTTATATGAATTTATATTTACGTTAATTTATATACTTTGATAGCAATATGTATGATGTTAAGTGGACTGTATTTCTGCAATAATCTCTTAATCTCACAAATCGATCCTCTACACATTAGGGGGGGTTTATATTAATTTAATTTATATATATGCAGCCAATCAAACTACAGTATTAGACTACATACATTGAAGAGGTTCCTTATCTTATTTGTACAGCAGGCCTTAGTCCACCAGATATAACCAGGATGTAGACACCACATTTTCCCTCTTTGAGGTAGCTTCCATCACCCTGGTAACTGATGCACAAAGCATGCTTCCTCGTCTTGACCTGTCAAAAGGGCGCTAGCTGTGAAGCCAGAATCCTAGTATATGACAGTTATATCAGAGAAAACACTGTACAAGGAACCTTAAAGACCTGGCTTAATTACCTTTAGTATGAGGCAATCTTATGCTCTAACAGGATCACCCTATCCAATGACATTAATGGCCACTAATGATAGATAAATGGGTTTCGGTAGAACACTTAACTTGAATTTGTTGACAGCGTGTTGATGATGGTACACCTTTGGTTTCCATAACACTTCGTCCAAGTAAAATTAACAGGAGCCGAATTGCTCCCGTGAGCCTCTGGTCTAGTATAAACAATGGCTGCCCACTCCCTCACCCTGACGCCTGGCTTACATTGTCCAGATGACAGTAAGTGATAGAAGGGTCACATTTACTCTACTTTAATATTGATAATTAAGTTAATTTATATGAGATGTTTTTATGATGGTAAAGTCCAAAGACTAATGTATTTAAGAATAATTCCCACCATAATAGGTGGTGAATTTATAACAGTATGTGGTAATGATATCCCGTTTTCTATAGACGGAAATTCCACTACAATTTACATTTTCTATGGGTAACTTGTGTATACAATACAGCAGCAATTATTATCTGTCTGTATGATATTATTATTAAATGGTGTCGGATTTTCCGACATAATTCCCGAGGGGGCTGCTCACGGGTCGAAGTCCTCTTTAGAACAGACGACACCGATACTCCTCCTTCGAATTATTAGATTAATTTGATGTTAGTAGTTAGTAATCACACATTTGTGCGTCTGTTCATACAGGATGGATGTCCCGTACTAGAGTTGCAGGGGTTAGAAGTCTAATGCGATTTCATTTCCCTGTTTACTCTTGAAAGGCTAATATTCAAGCCTAATTACATATTATTTAACCCAGAAGACTGAATGTGATCAAGTACTACAGTCAAGTATGATTCAGGGACTGCAGTGAGATCAGTGACATTAGATATAACTTGAAGTTTGTTCAGGTAACTGGTCACTGATATATAAACACTGAGGCCCATAGAATACATCTTGATTAAATAATAAATGTATCAAATCAGTCATCAGATTTATTGGGGTTTAATTTAGTTAATTGATTCAGAAGATTGAATAGCTCATCATTAAAGTAAAGTATGGTTCTGAGACTGCAGTGGGTTCAGTGACATTGGTCGCAGTGACTTGTAGCTGTTTAGGCTACTGTTCACTGATTTGCCACTGAGGCCTCATGAACTCATCTTCAGCTTTAAATGATGATACTAACATCAACCTCTGTTGGTATAGTCAGCTGTAATCTCCTTAGTATAATGCTACTGGAGAAATATAATCAGCTGACAAATTTAGATTTCTATTGGTATTGTTTATCTGCAGCCATAGGTCTCCTCAGGCTTGATACTGGGCCTGAGAGTAATTTACCTCCTGCAGACTTTAACATGGTTATGCCCTGATATTTAGTAGGGCTACCGATGAATCGATGGCAATAGTCTGTCCCTACAAGGAGACCGAAGTCGGTGAGGTGATCAGACTTAATATTATCTGCCAATTTTATTCCTCTATTTCTCAGGAATTTGGCTGTTGCTCTCAGACCTTGAACTTGTAGGTCTACTGGTATTTTGTCCACCACAATGGCTTGTACTCGACAGACGTACCTGCCTAAACGTACTGATGGTTGTACCACCTGGTAGACTTGAGGTCCTGCATCTGTTACAAACCCTGAGATATTGAATGACATCTGGGCTACAGGCCTTAATTGTAGTTCATCTGCCAGCTTTTTAGTGACATATGTTCTCTGGGACCCTTGGTCAAACAACCCACGGGTATGGACCTTGGCCCTCTTATTCTGGATGGTAATTTGGGCAGTAGGCAAAGTCGTATTACCTTTAGACTTTGCCGATTGGACACTCTTTGTTTGTTGCACCTTGCAGTACTGTACTGTGGTGGGAATGCTATCTTCCACCTTGGGGTTTGGAGACGTTGTTTTGGTGTCTCTGCACAATGCTGCATGGTGCTGACCTTTGTTACACCTATTACAGGTGTGTAATTGGGTATCACAGTCGTTGATGTTATGTTTCCTGAGGCACCTCGTGCAATGTTGCAAATCTTTGAGTCGCTCAACACGGGCGTCACTATCAGGAAAATTAGGGCAGTGGTACATTGAATGTTTCTCATTGCAGAACAAACATGTTCCATAGCTTCCAGTACCCTTTGGTGTCACGTTCTTGGGTGACACAGTAACTATAGGCTTGGAGGGTCCCACTGCATATACGCCCACACTGCTACTGTTCCACTTTGGTGTTGAATTATATTGTCTAGATTGATTTGGAGTACCTTTGGTACTCTGTGGTTTACTATTATTGGTTTCTGAGGGTTTACTTGGTGGTTTTAATTTGTCATGTGTTCGTAATTGATGAACTACTGACTTTAAACCTTCAGATATTTCATTCATGGATAAGATACTTTTATTGTAATGAGCACTCATTTGTCTCAATATGTCCCTAGGTATTTTCTCCTGGACAATTATTTTCAAGACCCACTCAGCCCCGTTTGTATCTGCTGTCAGGCTGAGGGCATTGATCAATGATTCTACCTCCAGCTTGAAGACTTGGAGTGAATCAGCTGAAGCCTCCGGTGGGGGTAAATGCAACAGCTCATGAACTAAATGTGATGTTCTTACTTCTGGATCAGCATAATTATCCTTGAGGAGTTTTACTGCCAGATCATAGCCGTCATTAGTTAATCTCAGATGGGATACTACTGTTTTAGCCTCACCTGATAATTGGCCTTGCAAATAAGAGAATTTACTACTCTTTGGTAAAGATTGTTTTGAGTCTACAAGGTCAACGAATTTGTTCCAAAATTCGTCCCAATCTTCCTCATCTTTTCCTGAGAAAGTGGGTAAATTAATTGGAGGGAGTCGAGCTTCTGCTTGACTCTCATTAGATGCAACTGTTGTTGTTGTTGCTGTTGCCTTGTTCTGGGCAATTAATTTGCAATTAATTTGACATAAGGCTGTAACGTGGCCTGAGTGTGATCTTCATAATTCGCAAGATCAACCATAATGTCGTCTATTTCTGTTTCTGATAAATTGGTGTTGGCAAGTTCAGCCACATGTTGCTATTTGGCATTTGATTTGCTCAAATTTACCTGCAGCTGCTTGATAATAGCTTTCCAGGTCAGCATAATCAACTTGAGATTGTTGTGACAAATCTTCACATTTCTTGATCTGTCTTGTTAAGTGGCCTTTAAGACCTGCAAGGGTTCTTTTCATTCTCCCTGCATTATCCATATTAGCTAGTTGGTGAAGCCTTGTGGGACTTGTACTTGGGTCGCTCATAATACTGAACAAGCACTGATGGTAGCCTAGGGTAAAATTCTGCACTCACTAGGCAATAATCCTACCTCTACTAGAGGTTAGCACTTAAAATTTATACACATTATATATATACACAATCATACACACTAATGATTTGAGTGATAAACCAGTGTCACTGGAAGTACCTTTAGGTTAGCTCCTCTATATCACCCTAGGATGGAATAGACACTAATTAATCACTCAAAGGTGTAATGATCTTAAGTAAATTATTATATATACACAACTCAACTCGAGTTGATAAAAATTACACCCAAAATAGGGTCTGGACCATTCATTAATGGTGTTAGGTTGTTCAATATAGTACAACTGACTATGGTAATAGGACTAAGATGAACAATAATAGTTCAACTAGTCAATGGTAATATCCTACCCTGTTGTGGGTTGGCAATTAGTAACTATTATACTGTGATCACTAGTGCAATATATATTAAATAATTCTCTATTTTGGAGAAATAATATACACAATTATTGATAATAGCCTCTATGAAACTTCTAATATTATCTAGAAGTATTAAATATTATTAGTGACCTCGCGAAATAAAGTCCACAAAATTCGTAGATAATCTCTCGCGAAATTTAACACCACGAAATCCGTGAACAATTTCGCGAAACCACAGCCACTACTTTGGCTGGCTTCAATATTAGCGCTGTCATTTCACAGAATAACACGCCACCAAATCTGTGGGTGTGCATGAAACCGCTGACGAGGCTGATCTGAACTGAGCGGGGCTCGTGAACTTCGCTTGAGGCAACTCCGCCGTCTTTGACTGCTGGCCTTTGTTTAAATCACACTGCACTAGTTTATTTAATGAATCCACTGGTTAACTGGTTCATCCGGTACTAAGATGACCAAATGTGGGTTCAAAGGATCAAATAATCCGTCATCCGGAGGTCCAAATAATTCGGTTTCGAAGGACCAAATAATGTGGGAACCGACCTGTGAGATTTATATTTATTTAATTTATATGAATTTATATTTACGTTAATTTATATACTTCGATAGTAATTTGTATAATGTTAAGTGGACTGTATTTCTGCAATAATCTCTTAATCTCACAAATCCATCCTCTACACATTAGGGGGGGGGGGGGTTATATTAATTTAACTTATATATATGCAGCCAATCAAACTACAGTATTAGACTACATACATTCAAGAGGTTCCTTATCATATTTGTACAGCAGGCCTTAGTCCACCAGGTATGACCAGGATGTAGACACCACATTTTCCCTCTTTGAGGTAGCTTTCATCACCCTGGTAACTGATGCACAACGCATGCTTCCTCGTCTTGACCTGTCAAAAGGGCGCTAGCTGTGAAGCCAGAATCCTAGTATATGACAGTTATATCAGAGAAAACACTGTACAAGGAACCTTAAAGACCTGGCTTAATTACCTTTAGTATGAGGCGATCTTATGCTCTAACCGGAACACCCTATCCAATGACATTAATGGCCACTAATGATAGATAAATGGGTTTCGGTAGAACACTTAACTTGAATTTGTTGACAGCGTGTTGATGATGGTACACCTTTGTTGATGATGGTACACCTTTGGTTTCCATAACACTTCGTCCAAGTAAAATTAACAGGAGCCGAATTGCTCCCGTGAGCCTCTGGTCTAGTATAAACAATGGCTGCCCACTCCCTCACCCTGACACCTGGCTTACATTGTCCAGATGACAGTAAGTGATAGAAGGGTCACATTTACTCTACTTTAATATTGATAATTAAGTTGATTTATATGAGATGTTTTTATGATGGTAAAGTCCAAAGACTAATGTATTTAAGAATAATTCCCACCATAATAGGTGGTGAATTTATAACAGTATGTGGTAATGATATCCCGTTTTCTATAGACGGAAATTCCACTACAATTTACATTTTCTATGGGTAACTTGTGTATACAATACAGCAGCAATAATTATCTGTCTGTATGATATTATTATTAAATGGTGTCTGATTTTCCGACACCTGGTGGCCCGCCTGGTGGCCCGTCCGGTGGCCCATGTGGTGGCCTATGTTGTGGCCCGCCTGGTGGCCCGTCTGGTGGCCCGCCTCGTGGCCCGTCTGGTGGCCCGCCTGGTGGCCCGTCTGGTGGCCCGCCTTGTGGCCTGTCTGGTGGCCCGCCTGGTGGCTCGCCTGGTGGCCCGCCTAGTGGCCCGTCTGGTGGCCCACCTTGTGGCCCGCCTGGTGGCCCGCCTGGTGGCCCGTCTGGTGGCCCGCCTGGTGGCCCATCTGGTGGCCCGTCTGGTGGCCCGTCTGGTGGTCCATCTGGTGGCCCGTCTGGTGGCCCGTCTGGTGGCCCGTCTGGTGGCGCTCCTCGTTATGGCGCGCAAGATAATTCACGTTTTCCCATTACAACCAGGAAAAGTAAACTCGTTAATTTAGGTTTACCTCCATTAAAGAAATTGTGTGTGTGTGTACTCTCCTAGTTGTACTCACATAGTTGTGCTTGCGGGGGTTGAGCTCTGGCTCTTTGGTCCCGCCTCTCAACTGTCAATCAACAGGTGTACAGGTTCCTGAGCCTATTGGGCTCTATCATATCTACACTTGAAACTGTGAATGGAGTCAGCCTCCACTACATCACTTCCTAATGCATTCCATTTGTCAACCACTCTGACACTAAAAAAGTTCTTTCTAATATCTCTGTGGCTCATTTGGGCACTCAGTTTCCACCTGTGTCCCCTAGTGCGTGTGCCCCTTGTGTTAAACAGCCTGTCTTTATCAACCCTGTCTATTCCCTTGAGGATCTTGAATGTGGTGATCATGTCCCCCCTAACTCTTCTGTCTTCCAACGAAGTGAGGTTTAATTCCCGTAGTCTCTCCTCGTAGCTCATACCTCTCAGCTCGGGTACTAGTCTGGTGGCAAACCTTTGAACCTTTTCCATTTTAGTCTTATGCTTGACTAGATATGGAATCCATGCTGGTGCCGCATACTCCAGGATTGGTCTGACATATGTGGTATATAATGTTCTGAAAGATTCCTTACACAAGTTTCTAAAGGCCGTTCTTATGTTAGCCAACCTGGCATATGCTGCTGCTGTTATCCTCTTGATATGAGCATCAGGGGACAGGTCTGGCGTGATATCAACCCCCAGGTCTTCCTCTCTCTCTCGTGTGTGTTGACAGTCTCTGTCAACTACAGACCCCTCCCTCTCAATCCAGCTATAGGCAGACACTTGGTGAGTTGAACATTAAGGTGACTTGGTCGTGTTTACATATGTTGTGTGAGGATCAGGGGCAGTCAAGTTGTAGGGTTCTCAAATTCTTGGATGATGACTCACTTTTCATATTAAACTGGAACATTTGAATTGCTTAAATTATGATAGTTATCATGTGAAATATAATTGAATTTATTATTTAAATTGCCTTTAACTTGGTTCCCTAGAGTTTTTGAGTTGAGGTGAGAAAGCCTCTGTGGTTACTGGTTCATGATATTAATGAGTACATGTTTGGAGTTGATACATGGTATTAACAGCTTTTGAGAATATTTTGATACAGACAAGTTCCATTCCTTGTCTTGTATGTAATGGTCTAGAATGGATGGTGGCAGCATTTCGTCTTCTACTATCTACTCTTCTACTTCTACCTATCTATTTCTCTCCCTCTACCCCTCTCCGAACTTTCCCTTTCAGCTAATGACCCTCCTCGCTCCTCCCACCTCTCTACCTCTCACCCCAAACCCTCACTAATTACTTCACTAGTCTTCTCTTTCCTTTCGTGTCTCTTATACGTTTGTGACAGTGAAATGTGTTCTAGAGTTCTCTCTAGGGTTTCGGGTAGCTGATCCAGTTACTGCGCCTTGTAGTCTTAGCACCTAGGTAGTCAAATACCTAGGTTACAAGGTGTTGAACGAGAGAGGTTGCCTTAGGAACTCTGGGAGTGCTCTAGAATAGTTAGCTAACTGGGGACGGGATAACGGACTAGAGAGAGCTGTTTCCCCCGGCCTCGTTAGTTAACTGGGGGTTGGAATAATGGACAAGATAGAGCTATTTCCCCCACCCCCCGTTACATATGGAGTCAGCCTCCACCACGTTACTGCCTAATGCATTCCATCCATTAACTACTCTGACACTGAAAAAATTCTTTCTGACGTCCCTGTGGCTCATGTGGGTACTCAGTTTCCACCTGTGTCCCTTTGTTCGCGTACCACCAGTGTTGAATAGTTTATCTTTGTCTACCCGGTCGATTTCCCTGAGGATTTTGTAGGTTGTGATCATGTCTCCCCCATACTCTTCTGTCTTCCAGTGTCGAAAAGTGCATTTCCCGCAGCCTTTCCTCGTAACTCATGTATCTTAGCTCTGGGATTAGTCTTGTGGCATACCTTTGAACTTTTTCCAGCCTCGTCTTGTGCTTGACAAGGTACGGGCTCCATGCTGGGGCCGCATACTCCAGGATTGGTCTTACATATATGGTGTACAAGATTCTGAATGATTCCTTACACAGGTTCCTGAACGCTGTTCTGATGTTAGCCAGCCTCGCATATGCTGCAGACGTTATTCTTTTTATGTGGGCTTCAGGAGACAGGTTTGTTGTGATATCAAATCCTATATCTTTCTCTCTGTCCGTTTCATTAAGTACTTCATCTCCTATTCTGTATCCTGTGTCTGGCCTCCTGTTTCCACAACCTAGTTTCATTACTTTGCATTTACTCGTCTTGAACTTCAACAGCCATTTGTTGGACCATTCACTCAACCTGTCTAGGTCATCTGGCAGTCTCCTACTATCATCCTCTGTCTCAATCCTCCTCATAATTTTTGCATCATCAGCAAACATTGAGAGAAACGAGTCTATACCCTCTGGGAGATCATTTACATTTATCAGAAACAGTATAGGTCCAAGGACTGACCCAGCGGGACTCCACTTGTAACGTCTCGCCAATCTGAGACCTCACCCCTCACAGTGACTCGTTGTCTCCTGTTGCTTAGGTACTCCTTTATCCAATGGAGTACCTTCCCTTTCACTCCATCCTGCATCTCCAGGTTTTCACTGGCCTCTTGTGTGGCACTGTATCAAAGGCTTTATGGCAATCCAGAAATATGCAGTCTGCCCACCTTTCTCTTTCTTGCCTGATTTTTGTTGCCTGGTCGTAGAATTCAATTAACCCTGTGAGGCAGGACTTGTCATCCCTGAACCCATGTTGATGCTGTGTTACAAAGTTCTTTCGCTCCAGATGTTCCACTAGCTTTCTTCGCACAATCTTCTCTATCAGCTTGCATGGTATGCAGGTTAGAGACACTGGCCTGTAGTTCAGTGCCTCCTGTCTATCACCTTTCTTGTATATCAGGACTACATTAGCTGCTTTCCAAATTTCTGACAGTTCCCCTGTTGCCAGTGATTTCTTATACACTATGGAGAGTGGCGGGTACAGTTCTTCTGCTCCTTCCTTTAGTATCCAAGGGGAGATTCCATCTGGGTCTATAGCCTTTGACACATCCAACTCTAGTAAACACTTCCTTACTTCCCCGCTGGTAAACTCAAATTCTTCCAGTGGTTCCTGGTTAACTATTCCCTCTCTTATCTCTAGAATTTCTCCTTGCTCTAAGGTGAAGACCTCCTGGAATTTCTTATTCAGTTCCTCACACACTTCCTTGTCGTTTGTAGTGAATCCTTCTGCCCCTATCCTTAATTGTATGTGTGTGTGTGTGTGTGTGTGTGTGTGTGTGTGTGTGTGTGTGTGTGTGTGTGTGTGTGTGTGTGTGTGTGTGTGTGTGTGTGTGTGTGTGTGTGTGTACTCACCTAATTGTGCTTGCAGGGGGTTGAGCTCTGGCTCTTTGGTCCGGCCTCTGAACTGTCAATCAACTGGTGTACAGATTCCCGAGCCTACTGGGCTCTATCATATCTACAAGACGTATGTGTGTGTGTGTTTGTGTATTCACTTGCCTATTTTTACTACTCCTCTATTTATGCCTGCAGGATCGAGCTCTAGCTCTTGGGCATCGCTTTTCTAGCCGTTAGTTTTCTAATGCAATGACTCCTGACCTATTTCTCTTTCATACCTGCTTTTTAAAGTTATAAATGGAGCTAGCCTCTTCAACCTGCTCTTTAGGTCATTCCATTTACTCACTACCCTTATGCTAAAGGAAAACTTTCTAGCATCTCTATGACACATCTGAGTCTCAAGTTTATATCCGTTTCCCCCCCCCCTTGTTCTATTGTTATTCATTGTAAACATTTCCTCTTTTCATGTCATTTATACATCTGTATCATGTCCCGACTCTCCCTCCCTCACGTAGGCGGTATATAGACTGGCCTCACATAGGCGGTATATAGCGATCTAAAACCCTCGTTATTTAAGTTTCTGAAGGATGTTCTGACTTTTGCCAGAGTAGAGTATGCGGCTGACGTTATTCTATTTATGTAAGCCTCTGGAGTTAGGTTTAGTGTTATGTCCACCCCCAGGTTTTTTATCTAGTCTTTAAAGGGATGTAGTTTTCCTTCACCGTGCATCGGCCTTTCGGTCTCCTGGCTCCTGATCACATTTTCATCACCTTACACTTGATGATGTTGATCTCTAGCAGTCATTTCTCGAACCAGCTCTGTCTCAACCCTCCTCATTAGTTTTGCATCATCTGCAAACATCGACATAAAAAACTCAAATTCTGCAGTCAAGTCATTTACATAAAAGAGGAATAGAATGAGTCCCAGCACCGATCCTTGAGGCACCCCGCTTGTTACTCTACTCCAGTCGGGCTCCTCGCTCTTCACTTTCACTCTCTGACATCTGTCTGTCTGGTAATTCATAAACCATGATAGTGCGTTGCTGCCTACTCTCGCCTGCCTCTCAGGTTTGTATAGTAGCCATGCGTATGTGTGTTGTACTGTATCAAAGGCGTTTTGGTAGTCCAGAAATACGCAATCTGCCCATCCTTCTCTGTCTTGCCATATTTTCGTTACCTTATCATAAAACTCCAGGAGGTTAATCAGGTATGATTCCCTTTCCCAAAACCGTGTTGTTAATTTACAAATCCATTTCTCTCTAGGTATCTAACTAGTCTTAACTCTTATAAGTTTCTCGAATATTTTGCAAGGGATGCTTGTGAGCGACACTGGTCTGTTGCTAAGTGCCTCTTCTCTGTCTCCTTTCTTGCAGATTTGCCCACTTTTGCACCACATTTGCCTTCTTCCAGCGAATTGGCAATTACCCCTGTGTAAGTGTCTCATTAAAGATTAGTGCTAGAAGTATGTTGATGGCCTGTGCTGCTTCTTTCAGGATACATTGTGATACTCTGTCTGGGCCAGTAGCTTTAGTTACAACCAGTGATGCTAGCTGTATTCTTACTTCCTCCACTGTTTCTTCAATATTTAGTAGTGCTTCGTCAGGGGCTGCTTCTTCATCTAGTTCCGGGAGCCGTTCAAGCTCATAAGTGAACACTCCATGAAAGCTGGCATTGAGCTCCTTTTCCGTAGGTAAACCTGCGGAAGGATCAGTACAGTTTGTGACGCGAGAGCTGCAACCATCGGCTCGTCGTCGTCGTTCGAGTATTCTTCAATGCGAAGAAGACAGTCACTTTGTGTATGTGTGTGTGTGTTTATGTGTGTGGTGTGTGTATAATTGTGTGTACTCACCTAGTTGCGCTTGCGAGGGTTGAGCTTTTGCTCTTTGGTCCCGCTTCTCAACTGTCAATCAAAAGGTAAATATGTGTGTATATAAGCAAATGTGTTTGTATGTATGTATATATATGTATGTTCTTTCATGTATATGAGTGGGGTGTGTGTGTGTGTGTCTGTACTCACCTATTTGTACTCACCTGTTTGTGAATATGTGTATATTTACTATTTGTGCTTGCGGGACCGAGTTTTTGGCTCTTGGATCCCACCTTTCTAACCGTCGGTTGTCAAATGTGCTGACTCCCGTCCATTTTTTTCTTCATTACATCTTTTACATATCCCCCCCCCCTCTCTCTCTCTCTCCTAGTGAAACTGCAAGCAAGAGCTGTTATCCTACCTCAGTTCATCTGATGCCTGCTCCTAGAAACTCATTTATTTCTCGAGAATGTACTATGAAACTATCACATAGGGAACTATCATATAAGGAACCTGATGAAACTGCAAGCAAGAGCTGTAATCCTTCCTCAGCTAAGTTAAAACCCACTCCTAATGGCCCATTTATTTCATGAGCATTTTATATGCAACATTAGGAATAGTCTTTATTCTTTGCCAACATTAAGTAACAATCATATAAGGAACAGGATGAGCCTGTAGCCAACTGTGTGCCAGAGCCTTCATGTGATCAGATGACCTGATATCCCGTGTATCAACTTGTTGGGCGAACAAGTTCCATATGCGAGTCAGCCTCGGAGTGAACGATTGCTGATGGAGTGAGGTTCATTGAGAAAGGCACTTCCAGCCTGAGACTGTTGAAGTTTGAGAGCCTAGTGCTATGGGTGGCAACTGTTGGTACTCCACGGAGTTTGGCCAGGTGCGGATCTTTGAGAATGTAGCCTTCTACATAACAGTAAGATCACCAACGTCCCGACGGTGTTGCAGACCGTTCCCATCAGACTTGGTCAAGACTAGAGATAAGCCTTCTTGCCCGTCTCTCCCCTTTGTCCAACAGTCTGACGAATGATGGGGGGCAGGCGATCCAGGAAAGGGGTGCATACTCTAGATGAGAGCGAACTTGTGTTTCATATAAGGTTTAGCATCCTTGCTGTCAAGAAGATGTGAGACGGCCGTAAGGCTGTAAGTTTCCTGGCTGCCTTTTGTGCTAAGTTAAGCCCATGGCTTTTCATTGTCATTGAAGAGTCCCCAAGATGTCAATTTCATCTGTGAACTCTAGGGTTTTGCCATCCATTTGCAGTTCCGTCCGATTCGCCATGTGCAGTCTAGTTATCATCATCGCTTGTGTCTTCTCAGCCGCAAATGTGACCTGCCATTTCCTATGCCAGGTAGAAATCGCTGAAAGCTGGTGAGTGATGATTCTTGTAGCAGTTGGCATTTCTTCCTTTCTGTATGTAAAGGTTAGAGTACAGTCATCAGCATAGGCTTGAGCTTCAGGAATGAGATGAAGTAGATCGTTTAGATCGTTGAAATAAACATTCCACAGCAGAGGGCCAAGCACACTACCCTGTGGAACGCTGCCACCAGTTGAGTGCCTATCGGATTCTGATCCATTGAGGACCACTCACAGCACTAGTCTACTCTCTCTCTCTCTCTCTCTCTCTCTCTCTCTCTCTCTCTCTCTCTCTCTCTCTCTCTCTCTCTCTCTCTCTCTCTCTCTCTCTCTCTCTCTCTCTCTCTCTCTCTCTCTCTCTCTCTCTCTCTCTCTCTCTCTCTCTCTCTCTCTCTCTCTCTCTCTCTCTCTCTCTCTCTCTCTCTCTCTCTCTCTCTCTCTCCCTCTCTCTCTCTCTCTCTCCTCTCTCTCTCTCTCTCTCTCTCTCTCTCTCTCTCTCCTCTCTCTCTCTCTCTCTCTCTCTCTCTCTCTCTCTCTCTCCTCTCTCTCTCTCTCTCTCCTCTCTCTCTCTCTCTCTCTCTCTCTCTCTCTCTCCCCTCTCTCTCTCTCTCCTCCCCCTCTCTCTCTCTCTCTCTCCTCTCTCTCTCTCTCTCTCTCTCTCTCTCTCTCTCTCTCTCTCTCTCTCTCTCTCTCTCTCTCTCTCTCTCTCTCTCTCTCTCTCTCTCTCTCTCTCTCCCTCTCCCTCTCTCTCTCTCTCTCTCTCTCTCTCTCTCTCTCTCTCTCTCTCTCTCTCTCTCTCTCTCTCTCTCTCTCTCTCTCTCTCTCTCTCTCTCTCACACACACACAGCACTGAAAAAATACGTGCCCCCCAAAAAAAATCCATCTTTACAAATTCAGAATATCAATGTCCAGGTTCACTCTGTCACGCCAACAGGATTCAAGAAGCAGCAGGAGAAGAGACAAAGGAATCCAGACCCACTCAGCTTGCCCGATAGCAGCGTTAGATCCTCCTCCACGATAACCTTAAGGCAAGGTGATGCGCATTTGTTATGACCAGATAAACACTGGGCATTATATATGCCGTTTTTTCATTTATCTATTTTGTTATCATCCTTATTGTTCTTGCGATGATTTTAATATTGGGAGGTTTATATGTGGGGATATATATGTGAGGATATATATGTGGGGATATATATGTGGGGATATATATGTGGGGATATATATGTGGGGATATATATGTGGGGATATATATGTGAGGATATATATGTGGGGATATATATGTGGGGATATATATGTGGGGATATATATGTGGGGATATATATGTGGGGATATATATGTGGGGATATATATGTGGGGATATATATGTGAGGATATATATGTGGGGATATATATGTGGGGATATATATGTGGGGATATATATGTGGGGATATATATGTGGGGATATATATGTGGGGATATATATGTGAGGATATATATGTGGGGATATATATGTGGGGTTGTGGTTGTTTATCATGGTTGTGAGGTACTTGTTTGGGTTGTGGTTATGTGGTTGTGGTTACTTGGTGTGGTTGTGGTTGCTTGATATCGTTATGAGTTGAGGTAAACATTGGAATTTAAGGTTTAAATTTGTAAGTTCGAGCCCTGATAAGTTGATAAGTTGCAACAGTGCACGAGAGGGACGCTGTTAAGCGCCTTCAAAAAGCAGCCGATCCATCAGGCTGTGATTCCTACGTCATTGTGCGTGCAGCGGCAACCAACAGTTTTGTCGATCAGGTCTCGTTCGACACCCGGTCGCGAGTGGACATTGATCCTCCGTAACCGCCTCAAGTTAGCCTCAAGGTAGTGCTAATTAATGTTTGTGTGTAGTTGCTTAAGGCTGTTGCTTGGAGCTGTTTCTCCAGGCTGTTGCTTGGAGCTGTTTCTCCAGGCTGTTGCTTGGAGCTGTTTCTCCAGGCTGTTGCTTGGAGCTGTTTCTCCAGGCTGTTGCTTGGAGCTGTTTCTCGAGGTTGTTGCTTGGAGCTGTTTCTCCAGGCTGTTGCTTGGAGCTGTTTCTCCAGGCTGTTGCTTGGAGCTGTTTCTCGAGGTTGTTGCTTTTATTGTTGTTTTGTGTTTGTAAATTGGGTGTATTGTTGTGGTTGTGATTTTGTGCTTGTAAGTAAGGGTGGTTTTGATTTTATACTGACCTTTCTAACTATGGGTTATTGATTTAAACTAGAGTTTGTAAAAAAAAAGTTGTGATTTTGGTTATAAATTACGGGTTGTAAGTTTGGGGTTGTGTTTATAATTTCAATGACGTGACTGTGGATGTGATTTGGGAGTTTTGTTACGGATGAGTGTTGTAGCTGGATGTGACTCTGAATTTTGGGGGTTGTAGTTGTGGTTGTAGGGTTGTGACTGGTTGGGAGTCTTGAGATTGGAATTCGTTAAGAAAGGAGATTGTTCCAGTGATTGTTGAAGGGAGGTGAGAGTTGTGGTTGTGAGGTGGATGTTGGGTTGCTAGTTGTAAGTAGGAGTTGAAGCCGCGGTTAATGCTGTGGTTGTAACTTTGGCTTGTATTGGGGTTGTAATTTCCAAGTTGAGGTTCAGACTGTATAATGGGGCTTAGGGTGTGGGTGTAATTATTAATAGTTGTGAGGGGTTATGATTGTGATTTTGAATGGTTGTGGGAGGAAAGTTGTGACTCTTGGAGCAAGATTATGGTTGTACTCACCCAGTTGTGCTTGCGGGGGTTAAGCTTCTGCTCTTTGGTCCCGCCTCTCAACTGTCAATCAACTGGAGTACAGACTCATGAGCCTACTGGGCTCTATCATATCTACATTTGAAATTGTGTCTGGAGTCAGCCTCCTCCACAGCACTGCCTAATGCATTCCATTTACTAACTACTCTGACACTGAAAAAGTTCTTTTTAATGTCTCTGTGGCTCATTTGGGTACTCAGCTTCCACCTGTGTCCCCTTGTTCGCTTTCAACCAGTGTTAAATAGTCCATCCTTATCTACACTGTCAATTCCACTCAGAATTGTGTATGTGATGATCATGTCTCCCCGAGCTCTTCTGTCTTCCAGCGACGTGAGGTGCATTTCACGCAGCCCTTCTTCATAACTCATGCCTCTTAGTTCTGGGACTAGTCTAGTGGCATACCTCAGAACTTTCTCCAGCTTTGTCTTGTGCTTGACAAGGTACGGGCTCCATACTGGGGCCGCATACTCCAGGATTAGTCTGACATATGTGGTATATAAGGTTCTGAATGGTTCCTTACACAAGTTTCTAAAGGAAGTTTTGTTGTTAGCCCGTCTCGTATATGCCGCTGATTATATTATTTTGATGTGGGCTTCAAGAGACAAGTTTGGCGTGATATCAACTCCTAGATTTTTCTGTCTGTCCCTCTGTTGTAGGAGGGAGGTTGTACAGCCTAGTTGTACTCACCTAGTTGTGCTTGCGGGGGTTGAGCTTTGGCTCAGAGATCCCGCCTCTCAATTGTCAATCAACTGGTGTACAGATTCCTGAGCCTGCTGGGTTCTATTATATCTTCATTTGAAACTGTGTATGGATCTGTGGGAGATTGCTGTGGTTGTTGGGAGAAAGTTGCTGATTTGTTTGTGATATTTATTGTTTTGTTGTTGTTGTAATTATGACTGATCAAAGAGACTCTATTTCGTCCAGTTTAGATGCTAAGTCGAATAGGATATATTTGTGTGTGTAAGAGAGAGAGAGAGAGAGAGAGAGAGAGAGAGAGAGAGAGAGAGAGAGAGAGAGAGAGAGAGAGAGAGAGAGAGAGAGAGAGAGAGAGAGAGAGAGAGAGAGAGAGCACTAAGTAAGCACGATAACAGAGGAACAGATAACCTGACCATGGTATGATCCACACCAAGGTTATCGGCTCTGGGAGGAGAAAAGCCAAACTCCAGTCAGTAGAAAAACTGGAAATCCATTTATGACAGATGATATCTGGGTGAAATTTGATCTGGTAAAAGCCACGTGCAGTCAGCTATCTTGGTGCCATATGGCGCAACTCATTCTTACTTGATAGCAGCGGGATGCTAAATGTTGGAAAATGTTCGCTCACATGGCGATAAGAACCGCCGCAGAAGATAACCCTTCTTCCTTCCTACCTTCCTCCTCCCTACTTTCCTCCTCCCTACCTTCCTCCTCCCTACTTTCCTCCTCCCTACCTTCCTCCTCCCTACCTTCCTCCTCCCTACCTTCCTCCTCCCTACCTTCCTCCTCCCTACCTTCCTCCTCTCTACCATCCTCCTCCCTACCTTCCTCCTCTCTACCTTCCTCCTCCCTACCTTCCTCCTCCCTACCCTCCTGCTCCTTCCTATCTCCCAATTTCTTCTAAGACAGAACGTTGGCCCTGACAACGTGTTTGAAGCCTTGACTGCTGTTGCTGGTCCCGTCTTCGGCGTGGTAAATTACTCACTCTTCCACCGTTACGAACCAATAAGGTATTCAGGAGCGACCGAAACGTCGCCATTTTCATATATGTTATATGTGTGGGTATGGGTTATTGACTAATATTTCGATGGGTTTAAGGTGAACGGTCTCTAGGTTCTCTACTATGAACGTCTTCGTGTACGCCACGAAGATGGTCATTATAACACAAGACGCTCAGCTAAAAACGACAATTCAAAATTCTTAATTGACTCACGGTCGAGTAATGACTTGGTGGCAATGAGAGCTGGAGCACACAGCTGAAGCCCACAGCTGGAGACCACAGCTGGAGCCCACAGCTGGAGCCCACAGTTGGAGCCCACAGCTGGAACCCCACAGCTGGAGCCCACAGGTGGAGCCCACAGGTGGAGCCCACAGCTGGAGCCCCACAGCTGGAGCCCACAGGTGGAGCCCACAGGTGGAGCCCACAGGTGGAGCCCACAGCTGGAGCCCCACAGCTGGAGACCACAGCTGGAGCCCAGAGCTGGAGCCCCACAGCTGGAGCCCACAGCTGAAGCTCCACAGCTGGAGCCCACAACTGGAGCCCCACAGCTGGAGCCCCACAGCTGGAGCCCACAGCTGGAGCCCACAGCTGGAACCCACAGCTGGAGCCCACAACTGGAGCCCACAACTGGAGATCAGAGCTGCAGCCTACAACTGGAACCCACAACTGGAGCCCAAAACTGGAGCCCACAACTGGAACCCACAACTAGAGCTCACAACTGGAGCCCAAAACTGGAGCCCACAACTGGAGCCCACAACTGGAGCCCACAGCTGCAGCCCACAACTGGAGTCCACAGCTGCAGGCCACAACTGGAGCCCACAACTGGAGCCCACAACTGGAGCCCACAACTGCAGCCCACAGCTGGAGCCCACAGCTGCAGCCCACAACTGGAGCCCACAGCTGCAGCCCACAACTGGAGCCCACAACTGGAGCCCACAACTGGAGCCCACAGCTGCAGCCCACAACTGGAGCCCACAGCTGCAGCCCACAGCTGCAGCCCACAGCTGCAGCCCACAGCTGCAGCTAGCCCACAACTGGAGCCCACAGCTGGAGCCCACAACTGGAGCCCACAGCTGGAGCCCACAACTGGAGCCCACAGCTGCAGCCCACAACTGGAGCCCACAGCTGCAGCCCACAGCTGCGCAGCCCACAACTGGAGCCCACAGCTGCAGCCCACAACTGGAGCCCACAGCTGCAGCCCACAACTGGAGCCCACAGCTGCAGCCCACAGCTGCAGCCCACAGCTGCAGCCCACAACTGGAGCCCACAGCTGCAGCCCACAGCTGCAGCCCACAGCTGGAGCCCACAGCTGCAGCCCACAACTGGAGTCCACAGCTGGAGCCCACAACTGGAGCCCATAGCTGGAGCCTACAGCTGGAGCCCACAACTGGAGCCCACAGCTGGAATCCACAACTGGAGCCCATAGCTGGAGCCTACAGCTGAAGCCCACAACTGGAGCCCACAGCTGGAGCCTAGAGCTGAACCCCCACAGCTGGATCCCACAGCTGGAGCCCACAACTGGAGCCAACTGGAGCCAACTGGAGCCCACAGCTGCAGCCCACAGCTGGAGTCCACAGCTGGAGCCCACAACTGGAGCCCACAACTGGAACCCACAACTGCAGCCCATAGCTGGAGCCTACAGCTGGAGCCCACAACTGGAGCCCACAACTGGAGCCCACAACTGGAGCCCACAGCTGCAGCCCACAACTGGAGCCCACAATTAGAGCTCACAACTGGAGCCCACAACTGGAGCCCACAGCTGCAGCCCACAACTGGAGCCCACAGCTGCAGCCCACAACTGGAGCCCACAGCTGCAGCCCACAACTGGAGCCCACAGCTGCAGCCCACAGCTGCAGCCCACAACTGGAGCCCACAGCTGCAGCCCACAACTGGAGCCCACAGCTGCAGCCTACAACTGGAGCCCACAGCTGCAGCCCACAACTGGAGCCCACAGCTGCAGCCCACAGCTGCAGCCCACAGCTGCAGCCCACAGCTGCAGCCCACAACTGGAGCCCACGGCTGGAGCCCACAGCTGCAGCCCACAGCTGCAGCCCACAGCTGCAGCCCACAGCTGCAGCCCACAACTGGAGTCCACAGCTGGAGCCCACAACTGGAGCCCATTGCTGGAGCCTACAGCTGGAGCCCACAACTGGAGCCCACAGCTGGAATCCACAACTGGAGCCCATAGCTGGAGCCTACAGCTGGAGCCCACAACTGGAGCCCACAGCTGGAGCCTAGAGCTGAACCCCCACAGCTGGATCCCACAGCTGGAGCCCACAACTGGAGCCCACAGCTGCAGCCCACAGCTGGAGTCCACAGCTGGAGCCCACAACTGGAGCCCACAACTGGAACTCACAACTGCAGCCCATAGCTGGAGCCTACAGCTGGAGCCCACAACTGGAGACCACAGCTGGAGCCTAGAGCTGAACCCCACAGCTGGAGCCCACAGCTGAAGCCCCACAGCTGGAGCCCACAACTGGAGCCCCACAGCTGGAGCCCAGAACTGGAGCCCACAGCTGCAGCCAACAACAGGAGCCTACATCTGGAGCTCACAGCTGGACCCCACAGCTGCAGCCCACAGCTGGAGACCACAGCTGGAGCCCACACCTGCAGGCCACCGCTGGAGCCCACAGCTGGAGCCCCACAGCTGGAGCCCCACAGCTGGAGACCACAGCTGGAGCCCAGAGCTGGAGCCCACAACTGGAGCCCCACAGCAGGAGCTCACAGCTGGAGCCCCACAGCTGGAGCCCACAGCTGCAGCCCCACAGCTGCAGCCCCACAGCTGCAGCCCCACAGCTGGAGCCCACAGCTGGAGCCCACAGCTGCAGCCCCACAGCTGCAGCCCCACAGCTGCAGCCCCACAGCTGGAGCCCACAGCTGCAGCCACACAGCCTGAAGGTTAAGTCACGGCTGCCTCGCACTACACAGCATCTTCAACACCATTCATTCTCTTGATCAACTTCTCTCACCACAGACTTTATAATGAGCTGAAGCAAGAAAGCGTTTCCCAACTAGCAAAGTTCAGCAACATTTTAATTACTAAGTAAGGTTCTTGTTTTACACAACTTCCGTCTTATAGAGCCTCCAGCTTACAGTGCTTCCAGCTTACACTACCTCCAGCTTACAGTTCCTCCAGCTCACAGTGCTTTCAGCTTACAGTGCCTCCAGCTTACAGTGCTTTCAGGTTACACTACCTCCAGCTTACAGTGCTTCCAGCTTATAGTGCCTCCAGCTTACAGTGCCTCCAGCTTACAGTGCTTCCAGCTTACAGTGCCTCCAGCTTCCAGAGCCTCCAGTTTACAGTGCTTCCAGCTTACAGTGCCTCCAGCTTCCAGTGCTTCCAGCTTACAGTGCCTCCAGCTTCCAGTGCCTCCAGCTTACAGTGCCTCCAGCTTACACTGCCTCCAGCTTACAGTGCTTCCAGCTTACACTACCTCCAGCTTACAGTGCTTCCAGCTTACAGTGCCTCCAGCTTACAGTGCCTCCAGCTTACAGTGCCTCCAGCTTACAGTGCTTCCAGCTTACAGTGCCTCCAGCTTCCAGTGCCTCCAGTTTACAGTGCTTCCAGCTTACAGTGCCTCCAGCTTACAGTGCCTCCAGCTTACAGTGCCTCCAGCTTACAGTGCCTCCAGCTTACAGTGCTTCCAGCTTACAGTGCCCCCAGCTTCCAGTGCCTCCAGCTTACAGTGCCTCCAGCTTACAGTGCTTCCAGCTTACAGTGCCCCCAGCTTACAGTGCCTCCAGCTTACAGTGCCTCCAGCTTACAGTGCCTCCAGCTTACAGTGACCCAGCTTACAGTGCCTCCAGCTTCCAGTGCTTCCAGCTTACACTACCTCCAGCTTACAGTGCTTCCAGCTTACAGTGCCTCCAGCTTACAGTGCCTCCAGCTTACAGTGCCTCCAGCTTACAGTGCTTCCAGCTTACAGTGCCTCCAGCTTCCAATGCCTCCAGTTTACAGTGCTTCCAGTTTACAGTGCCTCCAGCTTACAGTGCCTCCAGCTTACAGTGCCTCCAGCTTACAGTGCCTCCAGCTTACAGTGCCTCCAGCTTACAGTGCTTCCAGCTTACAGTGCCCCCAGCTTCCAGTGCCTCCAGATTACAGTGCTTCTAGCTTACAGTGCTTCCAGCTTACACTGCCTCCAGCTAACAGTGCATCCAGCTTACACTGCCTCCAGCTTCCAGTGCTTCCAGCTTACAGTGCCTCCAGCTTACACTGCCTCCAGCTTACACTGCCTCCAGCTTACAGTGCTTCCAGCTTACAGTGCCTCCAACTTACAGTGCTTCTAGCTTACACTGCCTCCAGCTTACACTGCCTCCAGCTTACACTGCCTCCAGCTTACACTGCCTCCATCTTACAGTGCCTCCAGCTTACAGTGCTTCTAGCTTACACTGCCTCCAGCTTACAGTGCCTCCAGCTTACACTGCCTCCAGCTTACACTGCCTCCAGCTTACAGTGCCTCCAGCTTACAGTGCCTCCAGCTTACAGTGCCTCCAGCTTACAGTGCCTCCAGCTTACAGTGCTTCCAGCTTTCAGTGCCTCCAGCTTCCAGTGCCTCCAGCTTACAGTGCTTCCAGCTTACAGTGCTTCCAGCTTACAGTGCCCCCAGCTTACAGTGCCTCCAGCTTACAGTGCCTCCAGCTTACAGTGCCTCCAGCTTACAGTGCTTCCAGCTTACAGTGCCCCCAGCTTACAGTGCCTCCAGCTTACAGTGCCTCCAGCTTACAGTGCCTCAAGCTTACAGTGCCTCCAGCTTACAGTGCTTCCAGCTTACAGTGCCCCCAGCTTACAGTGCCTCCAGCTTACAGTGCCTCCAGCTTACAGTGCCTCCAGCTTACAGTGCTTCCAGCTTGCAGTGCTTCCAGCTTACAGTGCCTCCAGCTTACAGTGCCTCCAGCTTACAGTGCTTCCAGATTACAGTGCTTCTAGCTTACAGTGCCTCCAGCTTACAGTGCCTCCAGCTTACAGTGCCTCCAGCTTACACTGCCTCCAGCTTACAGTGCTTATAGCTTACAGTGCCTCCAGCTTACAGTGCCTCCAGCTTACAGTGCCTCCAGCTTACAGTGCTTCCAGCTTACAGTGCCTCCAGCTTACACTGCCTCCAGCATTACAGTGCTTCCAGCTTACACTACCTCCAGCTTACAGTGCTTCCAGCTTACAGTGCCTCCAGCTTACAGTGCTTCCAGCTTACAGTGCCTCCAGCTTACAGTGCCTCCAGCTTACAGTGCCTCCAGCTTACACTGCCTCCAGCTTATAGTGCCTCCAGCTTACAGTGCTTCCAGCTTACAGTGCCTCCAGCTTACACTGCCTCCAGCTTACACTGCCTCCAGCTTATAGTGCCTCCAGCTTACAGTGCTTCCAGCTTACAGTGCCTCCAGCTTACACTGCCTCCAGCTTACACTGCCTCCAGCTTACAGTGCTTCCAGCTTACACTACCTCCAGCTTACAGTTCCTCCAGCTTACAGTGCTTTCAGCTTACAGTGCCTCCAGCTTACAGTGCTTTCAGGTTACACTACCTCCAGCTTACAGTGCTTCCAGCTTATAGTGCCTCCAGCTTACAGTGCCTCTAGCTTACAGTGCTTCCAGCTTACAGTGCCTCCAGCTTCCAGAGCCTCCAGTTTACAGTGCTTCCAGCTTACAGTGCCTCCAGCTTCCAGTGCCTCCAGCTTACAGTGCTTCCAGCTTATAGTGCCTCCAGCTTCCAGTGCCTCCAGCTTACAGTGCCTCCAGCTTTCAGTGCTTCCAGCTTACAGTGCCTCCAGCTTACAGTGCTTCCAGCTTACACTACCTCCAGCTTACAGTGCTTCCAGCTTACAGTGCCTCCAGCTTACAGTGCCTCCAGCTTACAGTGCCTCCAGCTTACAGTGCTTCCAGCTTACAGTGCCTCCAGCTTCCAGTGCCTCCAGTTTATAGTGCTTCCAGCTAACAGTGCCTCCAGCTTCCAGTGCCTCCAGCTTACAGTGCCTCCAGCTTACAGTGCCTCCAGCTTACAGTGCCTCCAGCTTACAGTGCTTGCAGCTTACAGTGCCCCAGCTTCCAGTGCCTCCAGCTTACAGTGCCTCCAGCTTACAGTGCCTCCAGCTTACAGTGCCTCCAGCTTACAGTGCTTCCAGCTTACAGTGCCCCCAGCTTACAGTGCCTCCAGCTTACAGTGCCTCCAGCTTACAGTGCCTCCAGCTTACAGTGCCTCCAGCTTACAGTGCCTCCAGCTTACTGTGCTTCCAGCTTACAGTGCCCCCAGCTTACAGTGCCTCCAGCTTACAGTGCCTCCAGCTTACAGTGCCTCCAGCTTACAGTGCTTCCAGCTTACAGTGCCCCAGCTTACAGTGCCTCCAGCTTACAGTGCCTCCAGCTTACAGTGCCTCCAGCTTACAGTGCCACCAGCTTACAGTGCTTCCAGCTTGCAGTGCTTCCAGCTTACAGTGCCTCCAGCTTACAGTGCCTCCAGCTTACAGTGCTTTCAGATTACAGTGCTTCCAGCTTACAGTGCCTCCAGCTTACAGTGCCTCCAGCTTACAGGGCCTCCAGCTTACACTGCCTCCAGCTTACAGTGCTTCCAGCTTACAGTGCCTCCAGCTTACATAGTGCCTCCAGCTTACAGTGCCTCCAGCTTACAGTGCCTCCAGCTTACAGTGCCTCCAGCTTACAGTGCTTCCAGCTTACAGTGCCTCCAGCTTACACTGCCTCCAGCTTACAGTGCTTCCAGCTTACACTGCCTCCAGCTTACACTGCCTCCAGCTTACAGTGCTTCCAGCTTACACTACGTCCAGCTTACAGTGCTTCCAGCTTACAGTGCCTCCAGCTTACAGTGCTTCCAGCTTACAGTGCCTCCAGCTTACACTGCCTCTAGCTTACACTGCCTCCAGTTTACAGTGCCTCCAGCTTACAGTGCTTCCAGCTTACAGTGCCTCCAGCTTACACTGCCTCCAGCTTACACTGCCTCCAGCTTACACTGCCTCCAGCTTACAGTGCTTCTAGCTTACAGTGCTTCCAGCTTACACTGCCTCCAGCTAACAGTGCATCTAGCTTACACTGCCTCCAGCTTCCAGTGCTTCCAGCTTACAGTGCCTCCAGCTTACACTGCCTCCAGCTTACACTGCCTCCAGCTTACAGTACTTCCAGCTTACAGTGCCTCCAGCTTCCAGTGCCTCCAGCTTACAGTGCCTCCAGCTTACAGTGCCTCCAGCTTACAGTGCCCCCAGCTTTCAGTGCCTCCAGCTTACAGTGCCTCCAGCTTACAGTGCCTCCAGCTTACAGTGCCTCCAGCTTACAGTGCTTCCAGCTTACAGTGCCCCCAGCTTACAGTGCCTCCAGCTTACAGTGCCTCCAGCTTACAGTGCTTCCAGCTTACAGTGCCTCCAGCTTACAGTGCCTCCAGCTTACAGTGCCTCCAGCTTACAGTGCTTCCAGCTTGCAGTGCTGCAGCTTACAGTGCCTCCAGCTTACAGTGCCTCCCGCTTACAGTGCTTCCAGATTACAGTGCTTCCAGCTTACAGTGCCTCCAGCTTACAGTGCCTCCAGCTTACAGTACCTCCAGCTTACACTGCCTCCAGCTTACAGTGCTTCCAGCTTACAGTGCCTCCAGCTTACAGTGCCTCCAGCTTACAGTGCCTCCAGCTTACAGTGCCTCCAGCTTACAGTGCCTCCAGCTTACAGTGCTTCCAGCTTACAGTGCCTCCAGCTTACACTGCCTCCAGCTTACAGTGCTTCCAGCTTACACTGGCTCCAGCTTACACTGCCTCCAGCTTACAGTGCTTCCAGCTTACACTACCTCCAGCTTACAGTGCTTCCAGCTTACAGTGCCTCCAGCTTACACTGCCTCCAGCTTACACTGCCTCCAGCTTACAGTGCTTCCAGCTTACAGTGCCTCCAGCTTACACTGCCTCCAGCTTACACTGCCTCCAGCTTACACTGCCTCCAGCTTACAGTGCTTCTAGCTTACAGTGCTTCCAGCTTACACTGCCTCCAGCTTACAGTGCATCCAGCTTGCACTGCCTCCAGCTTCCAGTGCTTCCAGCTTACAGTGCCTCCAGCTTACACTGCCTCCAGCTTACACTGCCTTCAGCTTACACTGCCTCCATCTTACAGTGCTTCCAGCTTACAGTGCCTCCAGCTTTCACTGCCTCCAGCTTACACTGCCTCCAGCTTACAGTGCCTCTAACTTACAGTGCTTCTAGCTTACACTGCCTCCAGCTTACACTGCCTCCAGCTTACACTGCCTCCAGCTTACACTGCCTCTATCTTACAGTGCCTCCAGCTTACAGTGCTTCTAGCTTACACTGCCTCCAGCTTACAGTCAAAAGAAGCCCACAAGCCTTACAGCCCACATCAAAAGAATATCATCAGCGGCATATGCTAGACTGGCCAACATAAGAACTGCCTTCAGAAACTTGTGTAAGGAATCTTTCAGAACCCTGTATACCACTTATGTAAGACCAATCCTGGAGTATGCAGCTCCAGCCTGGAGTCCATACCTAGTTAAACACAAGACAAAGTTAAAGATTCAGCGGTATGCCACCAGGCTCGTCCCGGAACTGAGAGGATTGAGCTACGAGGAAAGGCTAAAGGAGCTGAACCTCACATCCCTGGAAAACAGAAGAGTAAGGGGAGACATGATAACCACCTACAAAATTCTCAGGGGAATTGACAGGGTGGACAAAGACAAACTCTTCAGCACGGGTGGGACACGAACAAGGGGACACAGGTGGAAACTTAGTACCCAGATGAGCCACAGAGACGTTAGAAAGAATTTTTTCAGTGTCAGAGTAGTTAATAAATGGAATGCACTAGGAAGTGATGTGGTGGAGGCTGACTCCATACACAGTTTCAAATGTAGGTATGATAGAGCACAGTAGGCTCAGGAATCTGTACACCAGTTGATTGACAGTTGAGAGGCGGGACCAAAAAGCCAAAGCTCAACCCCCGCAAGCACAATTAGGTGAGTACAATTAGGTGAGTACAGTGCCTCCAGCTTACACTGCCTCCAGCTTACACCGCCTCCAGCTTACACTGCCTCCAGCTTACACTGCCTCCAACTTACAGTGCTTCTTGCTTACACTGCCTCCAGCTTACGCTGCCTCCAGCTTACACTGCCTCCATCTTACAGTGCCTCCAGCTTACACTGCCTCCAGCTTACTCCGCCGCCATCTTACTGTTTCTCCAGCGTACCCAGCCTTCTTCTCACACAGCCTGCAGCTTACAATGCGGTGGTGCTTAATAGACTACTGTTGCATCTAATTATGCTCAGTATTACACTATTGTCACAGTAAAGAAATATTATGAGCGAGCACCGGACCTCCTCCCAAGGAGCCACCCAAATGCCAAGGACACCAGGTGAGACGCGTAGGAAGCACCGCTAAGTAAACATAACCATATTCACAATATTCTCGAAATATACAGTATAGTTCACAGATGTGTACACCAGCCCACAACTGCACTATGAATCACAAACCAGTGATCCATACCAGCCACCGCTGCTCACCTCCTAAATCCATGACATTCCAGACGAAGCTGCAAAACTTGCCACTAAGAGAAGAAATGTAGACATTTACATACCACAGAGTCTATCACAGATTAAGAAAGTAATTAGAAATAGAGCAATGCAAAAGATGTACAGTGACCACAACACAGCAGTTGCAACATCAGGATCTGCGGGTTGGTACAAGAATTCAACCAACTACGAACCACTTAGTTTGATGAAAGGGAGCAGTAGAACAACAGAAGTACACTTACATTGCATCAGGCTTGGATACCCATGTGCATGGGAAATAGGCTTACAGGTTCTTGAAGATGAGAGGAAATGTCAGCACTGTGGAGAAATGCCCGACAGACCACTGGAACATTATCTAACACAGTGCACTGTTACAAACCCAATAAGATTTCAACTAAGATTTTCAATGGAGCAGAAGTTGTTAAACACATGGGGCATAATCTTACTGAAGCGAACATTCGAGTCATAAATACTCATACTCCGCCTAAGTAGAACAGAAACAAAAAATAAGTAACACTTAGTGGGTCAGCCAGAGGCTTAGGGACCGCGCAGGAATATCCCTGGGAAAAAAAAATCCTAAATCTTAATTACTCCTATATCTAAATTTCTGACCTTAACTCTTCGTCAAATTATCAGCCCAATGTTAGTCACTGATACTCACAGGCGTTTCCCAAATAAACAACTGCCAGCCTTCACCACGGACGTCTGTGGTCACTGGGCGGGTGTGGGTGAGTGAAGCTACCAGCTGGACGTGTCGCCCCAACACTCAACTGCCAGCCTTCACCACGGACGTCTGTGGTCACTGGGCGGGTGTGGGTGAGTGAAGCTACCAGCTGGACGTGTCGCCCCAACACTCAACTGCCAGGCTGAGTCCATCCCTGGTCCTGTCTCTAAGCACAGGGCCAGGGATGGCCCTGTGCAGAGGCACAGAGGTTCTGTCCAGTAGTGCTGCCACTTTGCTGGCGTCTCCTTTTATTCAGTTTCCTCATACTCCCTTCCGGTCACCTCATAGAATCGCCGCCTCTACGTGAGTCGTGGGTAGTTCCCTTGGCCTACCCTGACCCGTGAGTCGTGGGAATCCCCCCCCTGGCCTACCCTGACCCGTGAGTCGTGGGTATCGCCCCCTGGCCTACCCTGACCCGTGAGTCGTGGGTATCCCCCCCTGGCCTACCCTGACCCGTGCCCAGAAGGGGCCAGCTCCACGCTGACTCCAATAGACATGACTTAGCCATAAACTCCTCAACGCGCTCCAAAACTACTTCTGCTGCCAGTATGTTGAGAGAGAGATTACTAACTGGTGTTCACACAATAATCTTGGTACAAAATTGTCTCCAGCTTACACTGCCTCTAGCTTGCATTGTTTTCAGCTTACACTTCCATCAGCTTACACTGCCTCCATTTTTCACTGCCTGCAGCCTTCACTGCCTGCAGCATTCACTGCCTTCAGCTTACACTGCCTTCAGCTTACACTGCCTTCAGCTTACAGTGCTTCTATTCATAATAAACCAGTTTCCATAGCAGCTAATTCTCTCTGTAAAATTAGGAGAGACATAAATGTATATGTGTATATATATGTATGTATGTGTATACAGGACATGTGTAAGCTGGTCAGAATTGCATTTCACCTTTGTAAACGCACATTAATGACACTATGTAAAAGACACCTCGAACACTGTTTATGTAGGACAGACCTACAGTCTGTGTATTTATGTTTGTAGGTCAGATCAGTATCTTAGAAGCATTACTATCATTCTCTGTGGTTGATTGTTCAATAAATCACTGAACTATATGATTAATAGAACTCTAACCCTGTCCATGGTGGGTAGAAGAAAATGTATATATGCTGGTTAGTATTGTAACTGTGTGGCCACGTCTGTGGTAGAAAATTATAATAAAAAAGTGCTTCCACAAGATAAAAATGGCTGAAGAATCACCATTTTCAATTACTACCACAACTACTACTACTACTACTACTACTACTACTACTACTACTACTACTACTACTACTACTACTACTACTATTACTACTACTACTACTACTACTACTACTACTACTACTACTACTACTACTACTACTACTACTACTACTACTACTACTACTACTACTACTACTACTACTACTACTACTACTACTACTACTATTACTACTACTACTACTACTACTACTACTACTACTACTACTACTACTACTACTACTACTACTACTACTACTACTACTACTACTACTACTACTACTACTACTAATACTACTACTACTACTACTACTACTACTACTACTACTACTACTACTACTACTACTACTACTACTACTACTACTACTACTACTACTACTACTACTACTACTACTACTACTACTACTACTACTACTACTACTACTACTACTACTACTACTACTACTACTACTACTACTACTACTACTACTACTACTACTACTACTACTACTACTACTACTACTACTATTACTACTACTACTACTATTACTACTACTACTACTACTACTACTACTACTACTACTATTAATACTACTACTACTACTACTACTACTACTATTAATACTACTACTACTATTAATACTACTACTACTACTACTACTACTACTACTACTACTACTACTACTACTACTACTACTACTATTAATACTACTACTACTACTACTACTACTACTACTATTAATGCTATTAATACTACTACTACTACTACTACTACTACTACTATTAATACTACTACTAGTACTACTACTACTACTACTACTACTACTAATACTACTACTACTACTACTACTACTAGTTGATAAAGCACTGAAGCTTCCTAATGGTTTGATACGGTACAAGCCTATTGCAACATCACAAGGTCCGTAGATAGATAAATAGACAGTACGTGATGGAGTGAGTGGGCTTGTTCAGTGACTAATGTTGTGTTGAAAGATCAGTCATGTCTTAATCCTGGACCTATCTAAGACTAGCCTGTCCATCCAGCCCGTCGGGTCTCCCAACATCAACAAAACGGTCAATTTAAAATGTCCTCTCTTAACCTACCAGAGGACCCAAAACAGAAAACGGGACAGTACGTCACTTTCGCGGGCATCTTCCGTTTTCTAGTACGGAAATTTTACGGAAGTAATTTTTGGTCTTAGGTAACGCATACGAGTGAAATGCGACGCTCTTTGCTCCATCTCATTCTTGTCCTCCATTCCATTACCCTCATCTATCCTGTCATCTTCATCTATTACGTTTCTATCGTTACAAGATTAGACTACTATCTCATTTCTTCAAATCTCCACTTCTCTTTTTCTTAAACTATTCCTTTATCTTTCTAATTCCTTAATCTATTTCTTCATCCACCTTTCTCTTCCTCCATCCTTCTATTTCTGCTCTCCTCCTCGTCCATCCTCAATCCTCCACAATTATCTCCTTCATTCTTTCCGCCTGCCAATTATCGCATAACGTTTCCCAAAAAGGATACTGTTGCCTAATCGCTAAAAAATCCAATCAGCGCATGAGCTTTTTTTCAGGGATATTCCTGCGCGGGCCCTAAGCCTCTGGCTGACCCACTAAGTGTTGCTTGTTTCTGTTTTACTTGGGCGGAGTAAGAGTATTTATGACTCGTATGGTCACTTCAGTAGGATTTTGCCATATGAGTTTAACAACTTCTTCTGCTCTGTTGAATCTAAGTTGAAATCTTAATGGGTTTGTAACTGTGCACTGTGTTAGATAATGTTCCAGTGGGCTGTCGGGCATTTCTCCACAGTGCTGACATTTCCTCTCATCTTCCGGAACCTGTAAGCCTATTTCCCATGCACATGAGTATCCAAGCCTGATGCGATGTAAGTGTAAGCGCTTGAGCTGAGATCCCAACCTCAACTCACAACGTGAGCTCACCTTCAATTCACAACTTGAGCTCTCAACCTCAACTCACAACCGGAGCTCACAACCTCAACTCACAATCTTTGCTTGCACCCTCATCAACTTGAGCTTCCAACCTCAATTCACAGACTGAGCCCCACCCCCCCTACTCAGCTCACAACCTGAGCTATCTACCTCTTCTCACAACCAAAAACCCCATCTCATCTCACAACCTTAGCTTCAGAAGATGTTTATTTTGGTAAATGTTCCAGTGCCTACCTATCTCTTATACACTCACTGTCTTACGTAGTCATAGGATTACGGGCGATTATGTAGGAGTACATGCCATTCCATAGGATCACAAGGGATGATTATATAGTGTCTCAATGGACTATATTGGACCACAACAGATTATATAGTATTTTTTTATTATTATTTTCTTCCACAGACGTGGCCACACATTTACAATGCTAACCAGCATATATACATTTTCTTCTGTCCTCCATAGACAGGGTTAGAGATCAGTTAAACATATAGTTCAAGGATTATATAGTATTAATAGAGACTATATAGGACTGCGAAGATTATATACGATAAGGAGATATTATATAGGATCATATTGGATTACTAGGGATTCACGCCTATAATGTAACATTTAATGAATTTATTTTTTTAACTAAACCTACTATTATATCATTTATATGAGATTTAATTACCGCTATAACGAGGATGTGTGCTTAGAGCTTGTATTTTCTCTATCTCTACTGGTCAAATAAAACATTAATAACTGGATGTATTATTGATCGGTAATTTATTAAAGTGGCCCCCAATTACTATTGCCTCAAAAGTAGGTATCTGAGTTATATTTGTAGTTTCTTGCGACACTTAAGTTATAAATGGCATTTTTTATGGTTTGGTTTTCAGCTTGTGGTTCGAGAAGAGAGAGGCTGTTTAATCTGTGCCTCTTCCTAGGATGCTGTGTAATCCTTGTCTCTTCCTGGCCACTTGGGCTGGGGGGTAGAGCGACGGTCTCGCTTCATGCTGGTCGGCGTTCAATTCCCGACCGTCTAAGTGGTTAGGGACCATTTCTTCCCTACGTCCCATCCCAAATCCTTATCTTTATCCCTTCCAAGTGCTATATTGTCGTAGTGGCTTGCCGCTTTACCCTGATAATTGTGGAAAATGTTCACCAAAATTATAGTATAACGTCTGAGTAACATAGCCTATGAAAGCACATGCGCCAGGCACGGCTATTTACAGAACAAACAAAGCTCTCCCATGACAGGGATCGAGTGTGTCAAGTCAGCATATTTTGACCATTTTGTGTACATCATCTCAGGAAGGCCTCTTTAATGGATCCATACCAGGATATGTAATTATATCTAATAGCTATAAGTATATCATGATAATACTCCAAAATAAATGCATATACTTAATAAATAATTGTTTAGCCAAATACGTTTGATTAACGATTGTATAAATGGATCCTTAAAACACTTATACCCGCCCTGGGAGTGGATCACACTAGTGTCCAGACGCTAACACTCCTCCACCTTATAGAGACATATGGTGCTGGTTCAACCTTGACGCCGAGCGGACGTCTGGACGCCTCCTCCGCCCGGGCGCCACCGGATCACGTTTTGTTTTGCGATTTGGATTTGAAACTGCCGTTTGGCACCACAATATTAGACACGCCACGGGACTCCTGCTTCAATCTTGACAACGAGCAGACGTCTGGACACCTGCTCCGGCTGGGAGCCGCCAGATTAAGTTCTGTTTCGCGATTTTGGATTTAATACTGCCGTTTGGCATTCCTATTCAACGGTCCGGATTGTTACGACGCCTGGCGCACATATCACCTTGGGTCACAGGAAAGGTTAATAGATTTTGAACGTTTTCTGGCTGGTTCTCCCAGCGGGATGACTGTCCGGCGCCAGCTTTGCAGAGAGGTGCCGGGAGTTGGTGGGTCTTGGCGGGCTCCTGGTGTGCCCTCAGCCGTGCTGGGCGGCTGGCTTCTGCTCTGTTGGGGGCACTGGATGATTCTTGCGTTTTAGCTTGGAGTCGACTCTTTGGTTTTGCTGCCCAGTGTTCTGTGTGGGGCGCGGCTGGTGCTGGTCACCCTGAGGGACTCCCCATACATCTTGAGGGGCTCCCCATACATCTACCTTGTCTGTACGTTTATTTGCTGCAAGGCATATTAGTTTCCACTGATAACCGACATTCATTTCGCCTTTAAGCTTCGCAATTAACCCTTCACGGATACACCGTGACGCATCCGATCCCACTGTCGTTGTCGCCTCTAAATCAACAACAACAACAGAGACACGCCACGGTCGTACACGCTTAGTTTTAGCAGTGTAATGACCGTGGACCTTTATGTTGGGGGTGTTAAACTACACAGAAATGTGTATGAAAAGCAAGACACTCCATTTGAAGTGATATATAAGTGTGTCTTCCATAAACAGTCAGAGGAGTTTTTTTTTATTATTATTTTCTACCACGAACGTGGCCACACATTTACAATGCTATAGTTCTGGGATTTATTGAACAATCAACCACAGAAGGTGATTCGGTACTTTTAAAATGCTAAGCTAACCTACATACGTAAATACATAGATACACAGATTTACGTATGCCCTACATAAAGTGTTCGAAGTGTCATTAATGTGCATTTACAAAGGTGAAATGCAATTCTGATCAGCTTCCATATGTACTTTATACACATACACACACATATATATACGTACATATACATATATACATGCATATATATACACACATGCATTCACGTACATTTGTCTCTTTTACTCTGACAGAGTGAAATAGCTGACAGAGAAACTAGTGTGTAATTAAGCACTCAATCACTGAAGGTGATTAAGGTGCTTTTACAAGCTCAGGTTATATAGTTACATCACATACATACATTGTATAAATGATACATTACATGGTCAATCTTGGATACAAGTCCAATATATCATCAAGTGTTCCAGTACTCATATAGTAATTACACAGTTCAGCATTAGTTAGAGGAGTGTGTGATCACACCGACGCCACAACAGTGACATTACACTCCTCCTCACACACAGTAAACATTACTCCACCACCACATAAGGGCACCCCACAGTCGTACACGCTTAATTGTAGCCGTTTTACAACCATGGACCTTGGGTTAGTGGTGTAAACTACAAATAAAACTGATTTCAATTTTCACACACTGTTTAATAATTATAGGTGAGTGAAAGATAAAGAAGTTGTGAGTGGAGTGTGAGCCACACCTGAAACATAAAGACATGAGCTGACGGAGTCCAGCAGACGCCATTACAACACCAATGGCAGGGAACACTATATGATCTGGCCCAACAAAAGGGTTAAGTCTTAGCAAAATAGAGCTCCATACCCGCATATTACCAAAATAAGGGAGGTTGTTGGTGTAGTAACAATGGATATTCAATATCTTTGTGCCACTAACCCCAATCCTTTCAGGTGCGGTTATAACATGAGCTTACAAGCTAACCTCAGTAAGTAAATTACTTGCCACTAAAATAAAAATATACTAACTAGGACAATCAATATATAACAAATATTTGATATATTGCAAATGCTTGAAGACAAATTATAGAACACATTTGCGATACATAAATTCCATTGCAACAAAGAATTAAATAATTGTCATAGTTTATAATATAATACATATGTGGCAAGATACCAGATCAAAGGGATAGCCTCAAATAATTTGAAACAGTATCAGTGTTCGCTGCATTATACATATTCGTATATTTTTACCAACTGGTAAAGTGGGGATTTCCATCCGATAGGTAAATTAAAGCAGCACCATTCCTGTTGAATCACCCTGAAACTGAGCCACCCAGGGAACACAGAGAATATATATATATATATATATATATATATATATATATATATATATATATATATATATATATATATATATATATATATATATATATATATATATATATAACTGAAAACTCACACCCCAGAAGTGACTCGAACCCATACTCCCAGGAGCAGCGCAACTGGTATGTACAAGACGCCTTAATCCACTTGACCATCACGACCGGACAAAATGAGGTGATAGCCGAGGCTATTTGAACCACCCCACTGCCGGCACTCGGATAGTAATCTTGGGCATAGCATTTTACCAAATCACCTCATTCTGTGATCCTGGGGACCATTCAGGCTTGTTCGCATTTGTGTTCCTCACGTGTGCCCCAAAGAATGAGGTGATTTGGTAAAATGCTATGCCCAAGATTACTATCCGAGTGCCGGCGGTGGGGTGGTTCAAATAGCCTCGGCTATCACCTCATTTTGTCCGGTCGTGATGGTCAAGTGGATTAAGGCGTCTTGTACATACCAGTTGCGCTGCTCCTGGGAGTATGGGTTCGAGTCACTTCTGGGGTGTGAGTTTTCAGTTGCATATTGTCCTGGGGACCATTCAGGCTTGTTCGCATTTGTGTTCCTCACGTGTGCCCCAAAGAATGAGGTGATTTGGTAAAATGCTATGCCCAAGATTACTATCCGAGTGCCGGCGGTGGGGTGGTTCAAATAGCCTCGGCTATCACCTCATTTTGTCCGGTCGTGATGGTCAAGTGGATTAAGGCGTCTTGTACATACCAATTGCGCTGCTCCTGGGAGTATGGGTTCGAGTCACTTCTGGGGTGTGAGTTTTCAGTTGCATATTGTCCTGGGGACCATTCAGGCTTGTTCGCATTTGTGTTCCTCACGTGTGCCCCAAAGAATGAGGTGATTTGGTAAAATGCTATGCCCAAGATTACTATCCGAGTGCCGGCGGTGGGGTGGTTCAAATAGCCTCGGCTATCACCTCATTTTGTCCGGTCGTGATGGTCAAGTGGATTAAGGCGTCTTGTACATACCAGTTGCGCTGCTCCTGGGAGTATGGGTTCGAGTCACTTCTGGGGTGTGAGTTTTCAGTTGCATATTGTCCTGGGGACCATTCAGGCTTGTTCGCATTTGTGTTCCTCACGTGTGCCCCAAAGAATGAGGTGATTTGGTAAAATGCTATGCCCAAGATTACTATCCGAGTGCCGGCGGTGGGGTGGTTCAAATAGCCTCGGCTATCACCTCATTTTGTCCGGTCGTGATGGTCAAGTGGATTAAGGCGTCTTGTACATACCAGTTGCGCTGCTCCTGGGAGTATGGGTTCGAGTCACTTCTGGGGTGTGAGTTTTCAGTTGCATATTGTCCTGGGGACCATTCAGGCTTGTTCGCATATATATATATATATATATATATATATATATATATATATATATATATATATATATATATATATATATATATATATATATATATATATATATATATATATATATATATATACAGTCCACTACCCCACGAAGACAGTGGCGTAGTGTCACTGTCTCTGTAGACAGCTTAGTTGCTGTTATGTTATAAGTTAAATCTTTACTTTAGGGAGTCAGAAAGTTAATTAAAAACATAATAATTCCCTTCCCCTTCCTGGGAGGCTGTGTAATCTGTGCCTCTTCCTGGGAGGCTGTGTAATCTGTGCCTCTTGTTGGGAGGCTGTATAATCTGGGCCTCTTCCAGGGAGGCTGTGTAATCTGTGCCTCTTCCTGGGAGGTTGTGTAATCTGTGCCTCTTCCTGGGAGGTTGTGTAATCTGTGCCTCTTGTTGGGAGGTTGTGTAATCTGTGCCTCTTGTTGGGAGGTTGTGTAATCTGTGCCTCTTCCTGGGAGGTTGTGTAATCTGTGCCTCTTCCTGGGAGGTTGTGTAATCTGTGCCTCTTCCTGGGAGGTTGTGTAATCTGTGCCTCTTCCTGGGAGGTTGTGTAATCTGTGCCTCTTGTTGGGAGGTTGTGTAATCTGTGCCTCTTCGTAGGAGGCTGTGTAATCTGTGCCTCTTCCAGGGAGGCTGGTTAATTTGTCCCTCTTCCTGGGAGGTTGTGTAATCTGTGCCTCATGCAGCTTTTTATTAGGAATCTATTCTGTGTCTTAATATTTTTATTATATATACTTTAATTCACGTTATTTACAGTCCTTCTCTTCTGCGTTGAAACACACAGATGCTCTTGACTCAAACATTTTCTTTTAATTATCTTGAGTCTTTATTTGTTGATACTTTATTTCTTGACGCAGTTGTGCCGCCATTTGAACAGAAGAGTGGCACGTTGCATGAAAGTGTGATTGACTTTGCATGAAATTGTAAGTCTTTAGTGTAAGGCCTTAACTTTATCATATGTACTCAAACGCCTTCATTTAAACAATAGTGCAAAAACACTTTCGTTTAAGCCAAAATGTCAATAGCGGTAAAAAAATATTTCGCAATTTGTGCAAAATATTTTGTAATTGAGAGACAGGTGGTAATATTGGCAAGACAGTTACATTATCTGCACTGCACTCAATTACCAACATTTCTCACAATTACCAACATTTACACACAGTTACCAACATTCACACAACATTCTATCATTTATAACCATAGTAGTAGTAGTAGTAGTAGTAGTAGTAGTAGGCATCCGTCAATCCCGTGGGGTTATGGAGTTGTGCCCCTGGGTGTCTAGTTGTTGTAGTCTAGTTAGGTGCAGCGCCTGCTGTGGCTGTGAAGGCCAACCCGAGAATGACAGTCCCGCCTGCAGCGAGCGCAGATAAACGCCGAAGCGGGTGCGTCTGACAGTGATCGAGACCTCCTCTGAAGTCTATTAGCCTCCGCCTGCCTCTTCAGTTCATCCTCGAATTGCTTGAGTCCCTTCTGCACTTTGCATCTCCAGTCAGCTCTGTCCGCTGCTGCTGTCTCCCAAGTGTTGATGTTGATGTTCATCTGCTTGAGGTCGCGTTTGCAGGCGTTTTTTAAATGCAACTGAGGTCTTCCAGTGCGTCTCCTTCCTGATGCCAGTTCTCCATACAAGAGGTCCTTTGGTATGCGACCATCTTCCATGCGTGTGACATGTCCTAGCCATCGCATGCATCTCTGCTTCAGGAGAGTGAACATTGAAGGGACTCTTGTTCTCTCGAGTCCTGTGTTGTTGGTAACGAGGTCTTTCCACGTGATATCAAGGATGCATCTCAGGTTCCGCATTGAAAGGTATTGAGCCGTCTCTCCTGGGGAGAGCGCAGAGTCCAGGATTCCGAGCCGTAGAGAAGTGTACTCACCACACATGCCATGCTGACTTGTGCCTTGGTGTGCACTGTCAGTTTGGCATTTTCCCAAACGCGCTTAGTGAGCCTGGCCAGGGTTTTTGCGGCCTTCCCGATACGCCTGTTTAGCTCAGTGTCCAGGGAAAGGTGTCTGAGATTGTGGAGCCCAGGTACACAAACTCGTGAACTGCCTTCACCACACATTCAGCGATGTTTATACAAGGTAGCTCATTGACGTCTTGTCCCATCACCTGTGTCTTCTTCAGGTCAAGCAGAATGCAGAGCAGGCTGCGGCAAAGCAGTTGAGTAGCTGCTGCAGGCCTTCTGCTGTGTGTGTGGTGATCGCTGCATCGTCAGCGAAGAGGAACTCCATGAGGATTCGCATCTGTATTTTCGTATTTGCTCGGAGTCTGGATAGATTATAGAACTTTCCATCAGATCTTATAAGGAAATAGATGCCCTCTGTGGTTATTCCAAAGGCATGCTTGACAAGGATCGCGAAGAAGATGCCGAACAGGGTTGGGGCAAGAACGCACCCCTGTTTAACACCACTATTGATGTTGAATGGTTCAGAAGTTGAGCCTTCGCACACGACTGTTCCCTTTATGTCCTCGTGGAATGATTGAATCATGCTGAGTAAGGTGAGTGGGCAGTCAATTTTGACCAAGATCTTGAAGAGTCCGTCCCTGCTCATGAGGTGGAAGGCCTTTGTAAGGTCAATGAAGGCGATGTGCAAGGCTATTCTCTGCTCCCTGCACTTTTCTTGAAGCTGTCTCAGGGAGAACACCATGTCAGTAGTCGACCTCTCTGCTCGGAAACCACACTGTGACTCAGGGTACACTCTTTCAGCAATACTCTGAAGTCTGACCAAGACGACCCTGGCGAAAAGTTTGCCGACGACGCTGAAGAGGGAGATGCCGTGATAGTTGTTGACATCGCTTCTGTCACCTTTATTTTTGTAGAGAGTGATGATATTCGCATCTCTCATTTATTGTGACACCGAGCCCTCCCTCCAGCACTGACACAGAAGTTCATGAAGCTCAGTTCTAGTTGTTCCACGAGCGCACTTGAGAACTTCAGGCGGAATCCCGTCGTCTCCTGGGGCCTTCTCTGAGAAAAGTGAATCCAGTGCTTTCTCAACTTCTTCCACAGTCGGTTCAAGGTCAAGTTCTTCCATCATGGGCAGGCACTCGATTGCATCCAAGGCTTCTACGCTGACCAAGTTCTCTTTGGAGTCGAGTTCGGAGTAATGTTCCACCCAGCGATTCATCTGTTGATCATGCTCTTTAATAATCTCTCAGGTGGCTGACTTCAGAGGAGCCATCTATGTTTTGTGCTGGGCCTGTTGCCTGTTTGATCCTTTCGTACATGCCTCTTATGTTGCCGACAGTGGCCGCAGTCTGGATGCTGGAACAAAGTCGGAACCAGTAATCGTTAGCACAACGCCTCGCAGTTTGTTGAACTCTACTGCGGGCAGTATGGAGGGCCTGTAAGTTCCTTTCTGAGGGCAGGTTCTTGGTTGATGAGAGAGCTCGTCTCTTCCTCTACGAGGCGTAACAGTTCCTCAGCACTGGCCTCGAACCAATCTGCTGACTTGTTCTGCCTCTTACCGAAGGTGGACATGGTAGTGTTGAAAATAGTGCCCCTGAGATGTGACCACCTCTCACTTGTGCTATCACAGGGTGGTTGGTACAGGAAGGGCATTTACCAGCGCAGCAGTGAATTCCTCCACCTTGTGAAGGTCACAGATCTTGTTTACGTTAATGCATGGTCTTCCCACCTTCTTTGCTCTGTGAATTTTTCGGGGCTGGAACTTTACTCTGCAAATGACGAGAGAGTGGTCAGTGTCACAATCTGCGCTCTGGAAGCTGCAGGTCAGTTTGACACTTCTTAGATTGCTATGCTCCGTAAGCACCAGGTCGAGTTGGTGCCAATGCTCAGACCTGGGGTGTCTCCAGGAGACCTTATGCTGGGGCTTGGTTCAAAGAAGGAATTGGTGATGCAGAGATCATGACGACAGCAGAACCAAACTGGCCCAGGCAGGAAGGCCAAGAGTTGTGATCAGAACCAACTCTTGCATTAAAGTCTCACAGGAGGAAGACTGGCTCTTGTTGAGGTATGTTTCTGAGAGTTATGCCGAGGTCATCATAGAACTTGTCCTTCGCTTCAGTAGAGGAGGTCAGTGTTGGTGCATAGGCGTTGATGAGGCTGACCATTCCTGCTGCTGTATGAAGCTGAAGTTTGATGATCCTTGCAGACCCCTCTGTGGGCGGTACTATGGACTCTTAACAAACTGTTCCTGATGGCAAAGCCAACGCCATGCTCCCTTACCTCTTCTGGTGGTTTGCCCTGCCAGAAGAAGGTAAAGACCTTCTCCCGTATGCTG